>APFE031546012.1:438-37555 GCA_000404065.3 Pinus taeda | reverse complement strand
CGAGCACTGGTGCCGTGCATAGGCGATCCTTAAACTCCCTGAATGCCTTCTGTTGAGATTCAGACCAAAAGAATTTTGCTTTCGCCCCGCCCTTGGTGACTTGACTCAAGGGCCACGAAATATGAGAAAACCCCAACAAAAACCTGCGGTAGAAGTTGGCAAGACCTAGAAAGCTGCGGAGCTCTGTTAGAGTGGTTGGAGAGGGCCAATCCCGAATGACTTGGACCTTGGCTGGATCGACATCACCCCCTGTTCATCAACGATGTATCCTAGATATTGAACCTGGGTCATGCCAAAAGTGCATTTCTCCAAATTGGCACGTAGCTTGTGTTGTCGCAGTGTTTGGAGAACCTGTCGATGTGGTGGAGGTGCTCTTCCCAACTCTGGCTGAAGATCAGAATGTCATCCAAGTATACTACTACAAAGGAGTTGGTGAATGGCCGCAAGATGTCATCCATTAGCCTCATAAAGGTTGCAGGAGCATTCGTCAATCCGAAAGGCATGACCAACCATTCGAAGAGGCCCTCCTTGGATTGGAAGGCAGTCTTCCACACATCTGAGGGCTCGATTGGCACCTGGTGATATCCTGACTTCAGATCGATCTTGCTGAAATATTTCGCCCCCTTTAGTTGGTCTAGGAGGTCATCAATCCGCAGGTGCGGGTACCTATTACGGACAGTGATCTTGTTCAGCGCCCGATAGTCAATACAAAGTCTCCACGTCCCATCCCTCTTCTGTACCAACACTATCGGGCTCCCACAGGGCGAAGAACTCGGACGGATGTGACCTTTCTGCAGGAGCTCCTGAATCTACCTCTTGATTTCATTGTTCTCCAGAACGGATCGCTGATAAATTGGTCCATTGGGTAGTCGTGCACCTGGGGTCAGATCGATGGAGTGCTTGACTTGACAGTGCAGAGGAACCCCTACCGGGGAGGTGAAGATGTCTTCGTACTCCTCCGCAATCTTGTCCATCTGTAGCTGCCGTGCAGAGGGACCCCGTTTGGAGGCCGCGGCCACTGTCTTCTTCTTCTCTTGAGGGCGTATCATCAAGAAAACAAATTTCCTGGTTTTGGAAATGATCTTACTGCATTGTTTTGCAGTAATCAAAGGGATGGTGGCAGGTGGTGCTACCTCTGGTATCCTGAACAACTTATTTCCCAATGTAATAATAACAGCACGGGACCTTGATTCATACACAACATGTCGCTTCCACAAGTATGGTTGTCCTAGTAATACATCACAAACCTCAAGGGGAGCAATGTCACACAATACCTCATCCATGAAGGGCTTGATGTTGTACGGAAGGCGACACTGCTGGCTCACGCGAAGATCTCCTCCTTGGTGAAGCCACCCAATGGTGTATGGTTGTGGATGTGATGTGGTCGGTAAGCCCAACCGCTTCATGACCTCTGCCGAAATGAGGTTCTTCTGACTCCCACTATCAACAATGAACTGTATCGGGGAGTCCTTTACCCACATCTAGGAGTGGAAGAGACGCTCCTCCTCCTCTGGATCTTCGGGTTCATTTTTCTGGATCTTTGCGGTAGCAACAGTGGCGCTGGGGTCCACATCAATGATCTGCTTCCCTTTGTCATTCCCCTTGTCGGGTTCCGACTCAGAGTCGGAACATGCATCTGATTCTGAAACCTTTAGCTCAGCCACCAGTGACTGCTTGGCCCAACACTCACTTGTGTTGTGAGTGGAGCTCTTATGGAACTCACCATTTTCCCATATCCTTTTTCGGCTTCGCGGCATTGTTCTTTGCTTGCAACTTTGGCGGGTTGTCTTGGGCTGCCCCGCCTTTGCTTTGTCCTTTGTTTTGTGGTTTAGGGGCACCTTTCCCTTGCTTCGAATTCACATATCCAAAGTCTCGCTTCTTTTGTTTAAACTTCTGCTCGACCTTGACGGCATATCAGTATGTTGTGCCGAGCGAGGAGATGTTCAAGAATTCTATTTCTTCCTGGATGTACTTGTGCAGGCAACCACAGTATTTGAGTATCAAATGTTGTTCTGAATCCTTGATACCCAACTTTGTGCGAAGGGTACGGAAAATATTGGTGAACTCCGGCACGTCTTGGTCACTTCCCTGCTGCAACGTGGTCCACTTTATGTATTCATCCTCATAGCTTCCAAACAGGGTAGTACTGCTCCTTGATGGCATTCCGGAACGAGTCCCAGGTGGGTGCGTCTGAAAATAGTGAGCCAGTACTTTCATCCTTCTGCTCGCAGTAGGTTTCCCACCAGTCCTTGACGTGGGGGGCTGCTTTGAGAAGAGCAAAAACAATCTTTTCCCGACTCGAAAATTCATGAACAGAAAAATAACCCTCTAGCAGATTTAACCATTTATATACGGCATCGGCGTCTATCTGACCCTCGAATATGGGGATTTCAAAATTAACTTGTACCTTAAAGGGTGTGGCATTTCCAGAGAAGCTGCTGGAAGCCGAGGCACCGCTTCTGGGTAACCGCTGAAGGATCTGTGCGAAGCGGTCCATCATCGCGTTCCGTTGTCGCTCGAGTGCTTCTTCGAGCAAGATTTTGATGGGATCTCCTACCCCCTCGTCTTTCTTCTCGTCCACCATGGGAGGCCGTCAGGATTTGCGAGGCTGGCCTTGCAAAGGTTCAACCAGTTCAAGCCCTAACTCCTTATATTCCGACCTTGTTGGGGACATGCAAAGAAAAACAGAGAAAAAGCATACTGCTCTGATACCACTGATCCAGATTTAAACAGGAACGCAACAAATTACAGAGATAACCATATACACGAATATGCAGCGGAAATAATACTTCATTTCATTAATGGAAAACACTGAAATATGCTTACTATCAGAAATGGAAATAAACTGGCTAGGGCGATGGTAGCTTATCTCTGAGAAGAGATGTGTTGGCTACATGCCTCTGAACTGGCTTACAATGAGGCTCGAGGGCCTATTTATTGTTGAGAAACAATGAAACACCCTTAACATTCCAAAACCTAACCCTAGGAGATGAAACGCCAAACTGTGGGCCCCGTTTGGGGGTAAGTTGGTACATCAACTTCCCGGGGTCGTAACTTTAGCATATGATCTCCGTTTGACGCGTACAATAGCTCATTAGAAAGATCTATTCGAGCACTATCATTGTTGGAACGAGCAACACTGGTCTATGTTGACCCCGGATTCCCCAAAAAACGTCGTTTAGGGCCTCAAAACGGCTCCGGAAGTTCAGGACCCGAAAAAATTCTAAAAATAGTAAGTTGTGCTACAATTAAGGAAACTGAAAATGCTGAGAAAGACAATGGTGGGGGTCCAGGTGGACTTGGCAGGTGGCCACCAATATCCACCTGGATCATAATCTTAGTCATTGATTAGGGACTTAATCTCGGTCATTGATTCGTCAATAGGAAAAATATAAGAGGCTTGAGGGTTAGTTGGAGACACACCAAGTGGTCAAAGAATTCAATTTTCTAGGGCGAGGTTTGTTGAGGAAATCGAGTTAGTTATTAGAGTTGCAGCAAGGGGCATTTCAACAAGGGATTTTCATCCGCGGATGAAGAATACATAGTAGAGAGGCATCACAGTGTCGGGAGAGACAGCGCAAGTCCTAGAGGGGCTGACGCAGAGGCTGTAAAGATGACGGAGAGGATGCAGAGAGCTGATACAGTTCTACGTAAAAGCTGGAGAGGCTGGCGCTAGGCCTCAGAGGTAGCTTTAGAGAGATTTTGTGGGGTAGATTGGGAGCAGATCAATAGATTCTAAGCCGAGAGAGGGTGATGCAGCTCTTGGAGGAGTGACGTAGTTCTCTAGTAGTGCTTCAAGCAACTTTCGTTGTCCAACATAGGGAACAATGGGAGTCACTATGGGGTTTGATCATCCGTTTGCTGATTTGTCAGAATGTCTATCTCCGGATAGAGGTACTACTACCAAGGATATTCTCTGTTGGGTGAGCCATTTCTGGCACCCTAGTCGTATTCAAAAATCTCCTTACTAATACAAACCCTCTATATGCTGCATCGGTTTTCCTAAATTGGGTTTTTCCGGGGACTATTTTCCAAAAATAACAGTGTCCCTTGTGTTGTTGTCTTAGTTTATTTCAGTGCAGGATCTGTATATTTTTGAAGGCTGCAATAGTGTTTACTTCGATGTTATGCAATTTATTAACTTGTTAATGTAATGAACAAGTAGGAGATTGTAAACCAGTAATTGTAATAGGGGTTTCTTATGTGTTAGATTTAGGAATTTTCACATTGTATCAGAGCGATTGTAGATCATAGGCGACTGAAGATACCACCAGAGAAATCTGAGAATTTGTAGCAGAGAAGCAGCTATACCGAGAGATGGCATTGTTCTAGAGCCGAAGAGGTAAAAGGAGGAGTGACGTAGTGTAGAAGAGGTGACGCAAAGGCTCGTGCAATGTCGGTGTCAACATTTTGAGTCAGTAGAGGAAGACGTAGTAGATGGGAGGAGCCCACGCAGTAGCTGCGTCAGCGGTCAGGGCCAGCGCAGAGGCAAAGGAGGGTAGATCAGGTTCACGCAGAGCGACATCATCTTTCTGAGACAAGAAGGATTGACGTAGTTGGCCAGGAAGAGCTGATCCAACCCACACAGTGATTGCCCAGAGCCTAAAGGGCTCAAATTCTTTGAGTTTCCATGGCTAAAGGAGCTGTGCATATTCTGATTTAAGGAGTTGGTGGGACACTATTTCTATTGGTGTAGAATAGTGTCTAAGGAGGCTGAACCAAGGTAGAGGGAATCACTACATTGACAGATTACTAGCCAAGAAATCTAGATCTTGGTTGCAACAACAAAGGAGGATTGCAGAGGAGTGATTCGACAGTTCGCTGGTGGATTCTGAGAGAGAAATCAGGACTCAGAGGGAGTCTAGAGAAGAGGAGCAGAGATGGCAGTGAACAGATTGAGGGATCATGACAGATTGGATGGAGCTTCCAATTTTGTCATCTAAAAGGCCAGGATCCTGGCAATCCTGGAGAAACATCGCATCAAGGACTATGCCTTGAAAGTGGTAGCTGTCCTAGTTGATGCTAATGCAGCCGAGAAGTATGAGGAGGACTAGGGTCCTGAAGCCTTTGTGTCAGCCTCCTGGCTCTTTGTGTCAATTCTTGGCCCCTTTGCATCACCCACGCAGGCCTCTCTGCCTCTGCGCAGCCCCCAACTATCTCTACATAGCTCCTACTGCCTCTACGTAGCTCTAGCTGCCTCTGCATTAGCCTCTTCAGTCTCTGCGCTGATCCTCTGGCACTATCCCTATCTCTCTGCTATGTACTCACTGCGCCTCGCTGCAACAAACCACTAGCTCGAATTTTCTCAGCAAGCCTTGCTCCAGAAAATCGAACTGATTGATTAGTTTGGTGTATCTCCAACTAACCCTCAAGCCTCCTCTTATACTTTCCCTGTTGAGTCTTCAACGGCTGAGATTAAGTCTCTAATGAACGACTAAGATTAGATTTGGCTTGATCCATGTCATTTAGAACATTCTCACCCAATTTTATATTAATACCCATCAATATTTTAATTTTCCTAAGTTTAGACTTAGGGACCCTATTAAAAATATTAATTATTTTAATATCTATCCAACCGGGTGGAATTTCCCAAACCATTTCTAGGTCTTGGAGACCTTACATGCCTTATCCTCTCGACCAATTTTCATGGCTAGAGCACATCCGATGCTATCACAAATAAATACTCCCTTTTAGTGAGGAATGTGCTCTAGTAATGGTTCACCACTGAAACATCACATTGATCCTTCCGCACCGGTACTTGTGTTAATGCTTGGCTTGTTGCCTCACATCATCTGCACCATTGCTTCCTGTACTTCCCATGACACTACCACTACCACTACTATATTTTTAATGTAGCTCCCTCTCAATATGTTGCCCATGTTGCCCCTAGCACTGCCACTACTAATTGATGCACTACAACTCAGTTACTGAGAAGTAAGTAACTGATCTACCCAAATACTGACATCCCAGTCAGTCTGGAAGCCTCATAAAACTGAAGTTGCCTCTGCTGCTACCTGTGCTCCCTCTGCTGCCACTGCGCTGCTGCATACACCTATGTGCCTCCCGCACTGTTGCAACCTCCACTACACTGCCTTAGATTTCTACACCCAAGCACTGCCTTGTTGCTCCACTAGAGTTTGCTCCACCCGACCTTTGTCATCCTACTAGTGTCGTTAAGGGCTCCTGTAGCCGGATATGATCCAAGAGTTTGGGCATCTCAAGGATCCTGCCCCTAGTATGTAGTCCTCCTGACTATAACTCGATATCTGCCTACCTCTTCTCTAGAGGTGCATGAGCACTGATGGCACAGTCATCATCAGTCTTGACTTCTTTCTCTGCCTTGGTCAGAGCTACCTTGGAGTCGGAAGCCTCTCCCTTGTTATTCTTCCTGGGACACTGGGATGCATAATGTCCCAAATCCCAACAATGGAAGCATTTCACCTTGGAGATATCCTTCTTCTTCCTCTTCCCCTGTTGTCCCACAAATGCTAGAGCCACATCCTCCTCCTCTTTCTTGATTCAACCTCCTTTGCCACTACTCCCCGCCTTGGTCAACCGTCTAATCTCTTCTTGGTGAAGAGTTGCCCACATCTCTTCCCATCCTGGAAGAGTAGCTATGCCCAAAATGCCTTGGACAAATGTCTCCCACTCCTTAGAGACTACATTCAGGATGGTCCTCACCATGAACTCTAGATCTGGTGTAGACCCTATGGAAGTAAGTTGGTCATGAATCTCTTGCAATCTGAGGAGGAATAGATCTATCTGCTCCCCCTTCTGCATCTAATATAACCGTAGCTGATTTTCTTATAGAAGGTTGTCAAAGTATCCCATATTTCCTTTGCTGTGTTCTTTTCAGAAATATGTGGTACGACATGATCTTTGACCCCATCAAAGATTATGCACTTTTCCCTCACCATTGCATCCTCATACTTCTCATTATTAGCTGGGTTGACTCAGATAGCCATGGTTCTTAAGGAAAATCCCTTGATGCGATGTCGATCCAGGACTGCCAGGATCCTGGCCTTCCAGTTGACAAAGTTGGAAACCTCGTCCAACCTGTCCTGATCCCTCACCCCGTTCACTGCCATTTCCGCTCGTCTTCTGGGCTCCCTCTGAGTTTCGACTTCCCTCCTGGAAATCTCCCTCTAAGTCTTGATTTCCCTGCTGGAAATCTTCTCGCCAAATGTTGAACCGCTCCAATCCTCCTTGCAACTACAACTTGGATATGGGTTTCTTGGCTAGAAATCTGTCAAGGTAGCGACTCCCTCTACCTTAGTTATGTCCCATTAGGTACTATTCTTCTTTGATAGAAACAATAGCCCAATAGCTTCTCAACCACAATCTGCCCACAGCTCCCTTAGCCCCAGCAATTGAAAAAACTAAGCCTTCCAACTCTGTGAAATCCCGGCAAAGGCTGAATCACTCCTCTTTCCAACTGCGTCAATCCTACCTGGCTAAGTAGGATGGCATGGCTCTTTGTGAGCCTCTTCTGCCTCTCTCTACCTCTGCGTTGGCCCTATCTTTGGTTCGAAATGATGACGCAGGTCCTCTACGTCACTTCGTCTCTGCTGCCTTCTGCTTAGGAGCATCTCTGTCTCTCGGGACAGCGGCTACTACTGAAAATTTCTGATATCGCTGATGCCTTTAGTTCTCCTGTGATCTGCAATTCTCTGATACCATGTTGAAATTTCTAAGTTTGACATATTAGAATCCTATTGCATTATCTGGTTTAATTTCTCCTACTTGTTCATTCCATTAACAAGTTATTTATAAGTATAAATACTGAAATAAACACAAATGTAGTCGTAACTCATATACAGATCAATGACTAAAATGCTGAGACAAACACACAAGGGACACCATTCTTTATGGACAATCGCCCCTGAAAAAACCCAATGCGGGAAAAATGGTGCAACAATTCTGAGGGTTTTATTATTATGCATATTCTTGAGTACAACTAGGGTGCCAGTAATGGTCCACCCAACAGTGATTTTTACATGACAGTAATACCTCTTCTCAGAGACAGATATTCAGCCTCTCGGCTCTAGTCTGCCCCATGAAAATCCTTTTGGCGCTTCCTCTTAGCCCCACGTCAAACCCGCTAGCTTCAGCGTAGCTTGTAAAGCCTCTGTGTTAGCCTCTTGGTTCTCTACGTCAGCTCTTGGCCCCTCTACATCACCCATGCAAGCCTCTCTTCCTCTGTGCAGTCCTAAGTTGCCTCTGTGTAGCTCCAACTGCCTTTGCGTAGCTCTAGTTGCCTCTGCGTCAACCTCTTTGGTCTCTGCACTGACCCTCTAGCACTATCCCTGCCTCTTTGCTCTGTACTCACTGCTCCTTGCTGCAACAAACCACTAGCTCAAATTTTCTCAGCAAGCCCCGCTCTAGAAAATCGAATTGACTGATCCGTTTAGTGCATGTCCAACTGGCCCTCAAGCCTCCTCTTATATTTTTCCTGTTGAGTCTTCAGTGACTGAGATTAAGTATCCAATCAATGGCTAAGATTATATTTGGCTTGATCCATGTCATTTAGAACATTCTCACCTAGTTTTATATTAATATCCATTAATATTTCAATTTTCCTAAGTTTAGACTGAGGAACCCTATTAAAAATATTAATTATTTTAATATCTCTCCAACTGGGTGGAATTTCCCCAAACCATTTCTTGGTTTTGGAGACCTTATGTGCCTTAGCCTCTCGACCAATTTTCATGGCTAGAGCACATCCGATGCTACCACAAATCAACACTCCCTCTTAGCGAGGAATGTGTTCTAGTAATGCTCCACCACTGAAACATCACATTGATCCTTCTGCACCGGTACCTGTGTTGATGCTTGGCCTGTTGCCTCACATTATCTGCACTGCTTCTTCCTGTACTGCTTCCTATGACACTGACACTACCACTGCTATATATGTACTGTAGCTCCCTCTTAATATGTTGTCGTTGCTGCCCCTAGCACTGCCACTACTAATTGATGCACTGCAACTTACTTACCGAGAAGTAAGTAATTGATCTACCCAAATATTGACCTCCCGGTCAGTCTGGAAGCCTCATGAAACTAAAGTTTCCTCTATTGCTATCTTGTGCTCCCTTTGTTGCCACTGCGTTGCTGCATACACCTTTGTGCCTCCCGCAATGTTACAACCTCCACTATGCTACCTAAGATTTCTGGACCTAAGCACTGCCTTGCTACTCCACTACACGTTTCTCCACCTGACCTCTGTTATCCTACTACTGTCGTTAATGGCTCCTGTAGCCGGATATGATCCAAGAGTTTGTGCACCTCAAGGATCCTGCCCCTAGTATGTAGTCCTTCTTATTACAACTTGATATCTACCCATCTCTTCTCTCGAGGTGCATGAGCACTCATGGTATAGTCGTCATTAGTCTCGAATTCTTTCTCTGCCTTGGCAGGAGCTGCTTTGGAGTCGAAAGCCTCTTCCTTGTTCTTCTTCCCAGGACACTAGGATGCATAATGTCCTAGATCCCCACAATGGAAGCATTTCACCTTGGAGATATCCTTTCTTCTTCCTCTTCCCTTGTTGTCCCACAGATGCTATAGCCACAACCTCCTCCTCCTCTTTCTTGATTTGACTTCCTTTGCCACTACTCTCTGCCTTGGTAAATCGTCCGATCTCTTCTTGGCAAAGAGCTGTCCACATCTCTTCCCATCCTGGAAGAGTAGCTTTGCCCAAAATGCCTCGGACAAATGTCTCCCACTCCTTGGAGACTGCATTCAGGGCGGTCCTCACTATGAACTCCATATCTGGTGTAGACCCTATGGAAGTAAGTTGGTCACGAATCTCTTGCAATCTGAGGAGGAATAGATCTATCTACTCCCCCTTGTGCATCTGATACGACCATAGTTGATTTTCTAATAGCATCTTCCGTTGCATGGAAGTGTCGTAATACAAGGTCGTCAAAGTATCCCATGTCTCCTTTGTTGTGTTCTTTTCAGCAATACGTTGTACGACATGATCTTTGACCCCGTCAAAGATTATGCACTTTTCCCTTGCCATTGCATCCTCATACTTCTCATTATCAGCTAGGTCGGCTGGGATAGCCACGGTTCTCAAGGCAAATCCCTTGATGTGATGTCAATCCAGGACTGCCAAGATCTTGGCCTTCCAGATGACAAAGTTGGAAGCCCCATCCAACCTGTCTTGATCCCTCTGCCCGTTCACTTCCATTTCCATTTCTCTTTTGGACTCCCTCTGAGTTTCGACTTCCCTCCTGGAAATTTCCCTCTAAGTCTTGATTTCCCTGCTGGAAATCTTCCCACCAAATGTCGAACTGCTCCAATCCTCCTTGCAACTGCCACTCAGATCTGGATTTCTTGGTTAGAAATCTGTCAAGGTAGCGACTCCCTCTACCTTGGTTATGTCCCATTAGTTACTGTTCTTCTTTGACAGAAACAACACCCCACCAGTTTCTCAACCAGAATCTGCCCATAGCTCCCTAGGCCCTGACAACTGAAGAAATTGAGCCTTCCATATCTGTGCAATCCCGACAAAGGCTGAATTGCTCCTCTAGCCAATTGCGTCAATCCTACTTGGCTAAGTAGGATGATGTGGCTCTTTGTACGCTTCTTCTACCTCTCTCTACCTTTGCACTGGCCCTCTCTTCGACTTGAAATTATCACGCAAGCCCTCTGTGTCACTTCTTCTCTGTTGCCTTTTGCTTAGGAGTAGCTCTGTCTCTTGGGACCACTCCTACTGCTACAAATTTCCAATGTCGCTGATGCCTTTTGTTCTCCTTTGGTCTGCAATGCTTTGATACCATGTTGAAATTTCTAAGTCTGACACGTTAGAAATCCCTACTGTATTATCTGGTTCAATTTCTCCTACTTTTTCATTCCATTAACAAGTTATTTATAAATATAAATACTGAAATAAACACAAATGCATCCTTAATTCATATATAGATCACCAAATGAAATACTGAAACAAACACACAAGGGACATCGTTATTTTTGGACAATCGTCCCCGGAAACACCCAATGCGAGAAAATTAGTGCAACAGTTCTGAGGGTTTTATTATTATGCAGATTCTTGAGTACAAATAGGGCACCAGAAATGGCTCACTCAATAGAGATTGTTACACGACATTAATACCTCTTCTTGGCGATAGATATTCAGCCTCTCAGCTCTAGTTTGCCCCATGAAAATACTTTTGGCTCTTTCTCTTGGCCCTATGTCAGCCCTAATAGCTTCAATGTAGCTCCTAAAGCCTCCGCATCATCTCTTGGTCCCTCTGCGTCACCCACACAGGCCTCTCTGCCTCTGCGTAGTCCCCAGCCGCCTCTCCCTAGCTACTACTACCTCTGCATAGCTCTAGCTGTCTCTGCGTCAGCCTCTTCGGTCTTTGCGCTGACCCTCTGGTACTATCCCTACCTCTCTGCTATGTATTCACTTCCCCTCTCTGCAACATACCACTAGCTCGAATTTTCTTAGCACGCCCCGCTCCAGAAAATTGAACTATTTGATCAGTTTGAGTCTTCAACGACCGAGATTAAGTCTCTAATCAACGACTAAGATTAGCTTTGGCTTGATCCATGTTATTTAGAACATTCTCACCCAGTTTTATTTTAATATCCATTAATATTTTAATTTTCCTCAGTTTAGACTTAGGAACCCCATTAAAAATATTAATTATTTTAATATCTCTCCAACCAGGTGGAATTTTCCCAAACCATTTATGGGTCCTAGAGATCTTACGTGCCTTAGCCTCTCCACCCATTTTCATGGCTAGAGCACATCTGATGCTACCACAAATCAACACTCCGTATTAGTAAGGAATGTGCTCTAGTAATAGTCCACCACTGAAACATCACACTGATCCTTCCGCACAGGTACCTGCGTTGATGCTTGGCCTGTTGCCTCACATCATCTGCACTGTTGCTTCTTGTACTACTGCCCATGACACTGCCACTGCCACTGCTACATCTGTATTGTAGCTCCCTCTCAATATGTTGCCCATGCTGCCCCTAGCATTGCCACTGCTAACTGTTGCACTGCAACTCAGTTACTGATAAGTAAGTAACTGATCTACCCAAATACTGACATTCGGTTAACCTGGAAGCATCATGAAACTGAAGTTTCCTCCACTGCTATCCCGTGCTCTCTCTGCTACCACTGTGCTGCTGCATACACCTATGTGCCTCCCGCACTGTTGCAACCTCCACTGCATTGCTGCATACACCTCTGTGCCTCCCACACTGTTGCAACCTCCACTGTGCTGCCTCAAATTTCTGCACCCAAGCACTTCCTTGTTTCTCCACTACACTTTGCTCCACCTGACCTCTGTCATCCTGCTACTGTCATTAAGGGCTCCCGTAGCCAGATATGATCCAAGAGTTTGGGCACCTCAAGGATCCTTCCCCTAGTATGTAGTCCTCCCGACTACAACTCGATATCTCCCCACCTCTTCTCTAGAGGTGCATGGCACTCATGGCATAGTCGTCATCAATCTCAACTTCTTTCTTCGCCTTCATCATAGTTGCCTTGGAGTCGGAAGCCTCTCCCTTGTTCTTCTTCCTGGGACACTGGGATGCATAATGTCCTAGCTCCCCATAATGGAAACATTTCACCTTGGAGATATCCTTCTTCTTCCTCTTCCCCTGTTGTTTCGCAGAAGCTAGAGCCGCATCCTCCTCCTCTTGGCGAAAAGCTGCCCACATCTCTTCCCATCCTAGAAGAGTAGCTCTGCCCAAAATGCCTAGGAAAAATATCTCCCACTCCTCGGAGACTGCATTCAGGGCGGTCCTCCCCATGAACTCCGGATCTAGTGTAGACCCTATGGAAGTAAGTTGGTCACGAATCTCCTGCAATCTGAGGAGGAATAGATCTATTTGCTCCCCTTTCTTCATTTGATGTGACCACAGTTGATTTTCCAATAGCATCCTCCGCTGCACGGAAGTGCCCAAATACAAGGTCGTCAAAGTATCCCACATCTCCTTTGTTGTGTTCTTTTCAACAATATGTGATACGACATGATCTTTGACCCCGTCAAAGATTATGCACTTTGCCCTCACCATTGCGTCCTCATTGTTCTCATTATCAGCTAGGTCGACTGGGATAGCCACGGTTCTCAAGGAAAAGCCCTTGATGTGATGTCTATCCAAGACTACTAAGATCTTGGCCTTCCAGATGACAAAGTTGGAAGCCTCGTCCAACCTATCCTGATCCCTTAGTCCGTTCACTGCCATTTCTGCTCCTCTTCTGGACTCCCTCTGAGTTTCCACTTCCCTCTTAGAAATCTCCCTCTAAGTAAATTAGTCCGTAATGAGGAGGAGGCTGCCATGGTACAAAAACAATTGAGCAACTATACGCTTAACACCGGTCCATTTGGGAGCATGCATGCAATTAGAGATCGAGAGACTTTTTCTTCTCTTGAGTGGTGGAACATGCATGGAGGGGCTACTCCACTTCTACAGACTTTGGCATTGCGGGTGCTATCACAGGTGATAAAAACTTCTTCTGCAGAGAGGCGTTGGAGCTCTTATTCTTTCATCCACAGTGTTAAAAGGAACAGGTTGAGTTTATACTAAGTAGAGAGCTTGGTTTATGTTCATTACAACTTGCGATTGCTGTCCCATTACTGGAATGATGCAAAGACTAATAAAGACCTTAAGATTTGGGACAAGAATCCAGAGGAGCCCAATTTGGAGGATGGAGTGTTGTGACTAGAGCAATTAGAGGATGCTCTTATCCAGGCATGTCCATTGTGGTATGAATTTTGCTTATGTCATTTCTCTAATTCATGTTTTTTATTTTTTTTTGTTAACTAGTGTTTCTTTTGTATGAATTTTTTGAACGGTTCCAGGATGATGATGATCATGTTGAGATGCCATCCCCATCTGGTACCTTGGTTCCTAGGTTCCATGGTTCAACACCAACAGCAGGGGGTTTGTCTAAATTAGTTTCAGTGCCACAACTTCCACAGGCACCATCTTCTTCATTGCCACCACGTGGAGGCCCGCCGCCACGTTCTCTTCGTGATGGAAGGAGGAGAGATTAGTAGATATATTCACAATTTACCACTTTTGTCATAGATTAATCATTAGACTTGTAGGCTTGTGAATTTGAACTTTTTTGTCTTGGCGGTGACCAAGTGACCTATTTTGTAAACATTATTATTTGAATTTTGGACATGACAAATGTTCACAGTTGCTCACTTGCTAGATAAATCATAATATGCTCTATGTTTTATGTTTTATAATATGCTTAAATGTTTTATGTTTTATAATATGCTTAAAAAATTGATGTATCTTTGTAATTGCTAGAATATATATGGTTGATATTTGAATAATTAATCATTGATGTACATACTAGTAACTACAATGGAATCATGGATGTCATATCTATCTTGATTTATGCAAGAATATGCATGTTTTCATGTCTTCTACAACTAATTTGGTATTTGGGATGTTGTTTCGAGTATAAATGCAATATATATATATATCTATATATATATTTATATTATATATATATATTATATATATATATATATATATATATAGCAGACGCTTCACTTTCTAGATTTTTGGAAAATGACGCTTCCGCATCCCTGCTTTCAAAAAACGCCCCCGTTTCATCCCCGCTTCTTGCAACATTGATCATACCCCTAAACTTAATCATTTCCCATAACCCCTACATTCATGACAAGTCAAGCGAGAGCCAAAGTTAAATCAATCAAGTCACAAGGTGATGAGATTAATGACTCCACAAAAAGATAGAATTTAAAGGAGCAATTCAAATTTTCCTACCACCCTTATCTCATTGTTCACTCATGCAAATTGCGCTTATTCAGAGAACAAAAAATCAATACACAAATTCAAGGATCGAACCCAGCAAGCACACTATTAACAAATTGAATGGATCATCATTGTAGAAGGTCGCTGCACAAGCACTACCTAGTCTGGAAATCGCACAGTGTTGCATAAAGCTATGCAATGTTCCCTTACACCCTGCAGAGCATGCAGATAGTCAGAAATTGGTTCTCATCAAGGTATGAGGTAGGTTACATTACCCTTAATCACAATTTGTTTTAAAATCTTAACCTAGGTCAATTAAAGTTTGGTGAGTTCGCTGCTACCTAATCACTGTGTAAGCCCTTGTTTCATTGCGGTTCAAACTTAGGGATTGAACCATAGACCTAGGGTTTGCGTAAGTGTTGTCGAAGTTGAGTGGGTTGGGTATAGTGTCGTCCTACCACTGTCCAACCAGCGTGCGATAATTTCCACTACGACCTTTTTAAAGACACATGGCTACCATTGCTGGCAGAAAAATAAAAATAAAGGAGGGGATGTAGTGTGCTTTGAGCCCAGAAACCTAGACCTTGTAAATTCTGACCCAGCTATAATGTGGCCTTTGAAAACACTGTTTTCCTTTTTTTTTTGTCATAAGATATAGTCTCATGGCCACCATGTACAACTAGCAAGCATGTTTGCTTTACATTTCAAAGAGGACATAGTTAAGTTAGGTAATCTGGAGTTTGTCACTAAAAAGAAGATTGTTTCGGATGCTACAACCATTCCTTTGCAAGGTGAAAATTGGTTTAAGGGACAGGAGTTAGATGCAGCCTATTTCAAGGATTTTGTTAAGCCTCAATTTAAAGACAAATATGATACAACATTTCCCAAAACTTACCTACTAAACCATTACAGTCAGATGCTCAAAGTCATACAAAGATATTTTACTTGTGAGGGTAGGTTTAGTGAGGTATACCAATATCATGTTGATTATGGGTCGTATCAGATGTGTTCTTGCCACGAAAATTGGTGGAGAGGCTAAAGCACATGAGATCTCCAATACCCAGCAATGGTTTGGGCAAAATCTAACTAGTTTGGAATATATTAAAATAAATAATATTTTTAATGGAGTCCCTAAGTCTAAACTTAGGGAAAATAAAATCTTAATGTGAATTAATATAAAACTGAGTTAGAATGGTCCAAAAGTCATGGATTAAGCTAGATCTAATCTTAGCCGTTGATTAGGGACTTAATCTCAGCTGTTGAATTGTCAACGAGAAAAGTATAAGAGGGGGCTTGAGGGTCACTTGGAGAACACACCTAGTTGATCAAGAATTCAATTTTCTGGGGCAAGGATTGCAGAGGAAATCAAAGGAGTGATCAGAGTTGCAGTTGAGGGGAAGTCAGTGTTACTTGGGAGTAGAAGCGAAAACGGGTGCGGGAGGGACATTTTCAGAAGCTCCTAGTTTGGGAGCGAATATTGGAGCGTTTTTTTATATAATATATATATTTTTATATTTTTTATATTTTGATACATATATGTCAACAAAAAGATGTAGAATGATGAATTAGATATAAAAACATAAAAAAACATGGATTGAACCAGATAACAACAATCATCTAGAAGTTATAATCTTCATCAACCACGTCCACAAAGTAGTAACATAGTAACATACAACATATTGAGTCTCATGATTCATCAATATTAAAGTTTCAAGCTTTCAAAATTCAATATATAACATTTATCATCATTGATCACCAAAGTTGTACTTGTAAGCTAAGTGTAACCATTGCAACAAATAACATCTAACATGAAATGAAATCTTATAAAATGAAATGAAATGAAACAACTTTCAACTTCCATGAAGCATCATATTCATAATTCATTGCTAATGAGATATAATTGCCAACTTCAAACTTAAATTGTCATATATTGTTTAAAAAAATATCATAATAAATATGAAAGAGACAATAGTTATAAAAACTACTAGAAACTGGAAAAGACAAGTAAATCTATTATCTATTGCTTATGCTTGGGCCTCTTGCCACCACGAGAAATGTCTAATTTTTTAGTCTTGTTGGAAAATTATCACCCTCTAAGCATTAATATGCAGAGGTATCTTTGTCATTACCTCTGTATATGCATAGGGATATTTTTCATTAATATCACCCTCTAAGAATTAACATAAGATAGAAAAAGCATAGCATGTCAAGTTAGGATTTTGTTTGAGCGATGCGTACATTTTTAGGAGGGTCATGATAGAGGAGTTCGACAACCAATGTCACTAACATCAAGGTACATAGAGGGATTGGTGCTCTTGATTAAATACGAGTTCCATACCCTAATACATGACAAAATTCAATGGAAAAATTGCAAAACCCCAATCCTGAAATCTTGAAAAACTGATAATACTGCTGGATTTTGAATGAAATCTAAAATTCTATTTTCTCCATATGAAATCCAATGAGGTTGGAACCACTCTCAAACATTTCATTTTGAACCTTTTACTTTAAGAATTTAACATTACCATGAATCGCATATCAATACTAGGGCCATAGGCTTGATCATTAAGCTTCCCCACTCAAAAATTATTTGTTTCTTTGAAAAAAAAATTGCATTTGGAACATTACTGCAAATTTTTTTTTGCAAAAAAGGATAAACACTCTCAAAAAGGCAGGGAGCATTTTTTTTTAGGGAGCGAACTCTCGAGCCTTTCCCACTTGGAGCGCAAATTGGGAGCAGGAGCGAGAGGGGGGGCGCTCTCCCACAACCTTGGGGGCAGTGAATGCAGTAGTAGAGAGATTATGATAGTACCGGGAGAACCAGCGCAGAAGTCAGAAGAGGCTTGACGCAGAGCTAATTAGAGGCCATGCAGAAGCAGCTAGAGGCCACGCAGAGGTAGCTAGGAGTTGCGCAGAACCTGAGGAGGGCCAACGTGGGAGACACAGAGGCTCAAGAGGTTGACGCAGAGCCTAGAGAGGCTGACACTGGGCAGACTCTAGGCCAGAGAGGTTGACACTGGCCCAGAGACGTTGATGCAGACCCTAGAGGTTAAGGATGGGAGATTTCGTGGGGCTGATATCTGTCTCCGACTGAGATGTACTACTGCTGAGGGCATCCTCTGTTGGGTGAGCCATTTCTGGCACCCAGATTGTATTCTGAAACTGCTTAATAATAAAACCCTCAGATGGCTGCACCAGTTTTCCCACATTGGGTTTTTCCAGGGACATTAGTCCAAAAATAATAGTGTCACTTGTGTGCTTGTTTTTTTTCCTTCAGTTGATGATATGTATGTGTTGAGACTGTACTTGAATTTATTTTCAGTATTTACATGGTAAATAACCTGTTAATTAACAAAACAAGTAGGAAGAAATAAATCAGAAAGTATAAGGGGGATTTCTAACAGATAGACTTAAAAATTCCAACATGGTATCAGAGGGTGGTTGCAGATCACAGGGTAACTAAGGGCATCAGCTGAGCAGAGCAGCAGCAGTAGAAACAGCTATCCCGAGTGGTAGAAGTTGTTCCTAGCAGAAAAGCAACAAGGAAGGGGCGACACAGTGCCTGTGTCATCAGTTTGAGCCAAGAAGAGGATCAATGCAGTGGCAGAGAGGAGTGGACCTAACCTATGTAGTGCCCAGTCATCTTTCTCAGTCAGAGAGGATTGACTTCCGTGGCCAGGAGGTGCGGATTTTGCTAGTGTCAGGATTGCGCAGAGCTTAGAGGCTCTAACCTTCAGTTTTATGGGGCATAGGAGGCTGTGTGTAAGTTGCGAAGTGAAACTGGTGAGGTACTATGGTCAGAACAATACCTAACAAGGCAAGACAAAGGAGGAGGCATTTGTTGCTGAGGATTTCTAACCAAGAAATCTGGATTAGTGGTGTAGTTGCACTAATGATCGGAGTAGGGGCATCTCAACATTGGTAGAGGGGTTTCCCTAAGGGAAATCGAGGCTCAGAGGGAGTCACACCGAGAACTTCCAAGATGGAAGTAGAGAGACTTGGAAGAGTCGAAAGAGGAGCAGTGAATGGGGTAAGAGATCAGGACAGACTGGACGGAGCCTCAAACTTTGTAGTCTAGAAGGCTAGGAACTTGTCCATTCTAGACAGGAATCATTTCAAGCACTTCACCTTGAACATGATAGAGATCCCAGTTGACCTGGCTGAGAACAAAGTGTACCAGGAGGCAATGGCGAGGGTCAAGAGCATCACCCTTGACGGGGTAAAGGACCATGTAGTACCACATATTGCCGAAAAATACATGACAAATGCGATGTGGGAGGCCCTGACGAAATTGTATCAGCATACTTCTGTGCAGAGGAAGATGCTACTAGAAAATTAGCTGTGGTCATACCAGATGTAGAAGGGAGAATAGATAAACACCTTCCTTGGTCGATTGAAGGAGATCTGAGATTATTTGACTTCCATTGGGGCCACGCTAGATAAGAATATGATGTGAGGACTACATTGAACATACTCTCAGAGGATTGAGAGGTATTTGTCCAAAGCATACTAGGCAAGTTGACCCCTCCAGATTGCGAGGATCTGTGGGCAGATCTTCGTCAAGAAGATATCAAAAGGCTAACCAAGGCGGGAAGCAGTGGCAAGGGGGTCAGAATCAAGAAGGAGGAAGAGGAGGATGCTGCCCTAGCATTTGCGAGAAAGTAGGAGAAACAGAAGAAGAAGGACCTCTCCAAGGTCAATTGCTTCCACTGTGGTGAACCGGGTCACTATGTGAGCCAGTGACCAAGGAAGAAGAGTAAGGGTGAGGCTTCTGAGACCAAGGCTGCGCCAACAAGGGTAGAGAAAGAAGTGGAGACAGATGATGACTGTGCCATGAGTGCTCATGCGCCACTTGAGAGGAAGTGGGGAGACATCGAGCTATAGTCAGACGGACTATAGGCGATGAGGGGCAGGATCCTTGAGGTACCCAACCTCTTGGATTATACCTTGCTACGAGAGCCTTGAAGAGGAGTAGCAGGACTGGCGATGTCAGTAGAGATGGATGCTGATGGAGCGACAAAGGGAGCTATAGTGTAGGAGTCCCAGGACAATGTGAGGCAGCAGTGTGAGATGCACAGAGTTGTTGCAGCAATGCAGAGGTTAGAGAGGGAGAACTTGTCAGTGATAGAGGGAGCTTCAACATCGGGAGTACTTTTTAGCTTGACGGAGATGTCAAAGTTGGGAGATCAGTTACTTACTTCTCAGTGACTGAGTTGTAGTGCAATAGTTAGCAATGGCAGTGCTATGGGCAACACAATGCAGCATGATGAGAGGGGTTACAGTGTAGATGCAGTAGTGGCAGTGGCAGGGCCATGGGCAGTAGCACGGATGCAGAGGGAGCTGTTGTACAGATACAATAGTGGCAGTGGCAGGGCCATGGGGAGAAATACATGATGCAACAGTGCAGAGGATGTTGGGCAGCAGGCCTAGCATCAGCACAGGGACTGATGCCAAATGATCAGGGTGATGCTCAGTGAGGAGTATTACTAGAGAACAATACTCACTAGGAGGGAGTGTTGATTTGGGGTAGCATCGGATTTGATCTAGCCATGAAAATTGGTGGAGAGGCTAAAGCACATGAGATCTCCAATACCCATAAATGGTTTGGGCAGAATCTAACTAGTTTGGGAGATATTAAAATAATTAATATTTTTAATGGAGTCCCTAAGTCTAAACTTAGGGAAAATAAAATATTAATGTGAATTAATATAAAACTGAGTTAGAATGGTCCAAAAGTCATGGATCAAGCTAGATATAATCTTAGCCATTGATTAGGGATTTAATATTGGTCGTTGAATTGTCAACAAGAAAAGTGTAAGAGGAGGCTTGAGGGTCACTTGGAGAACACACCGAGTTGATCAAGAATTCGATTTTTTGGGGCAGGGCTTGCTAAGGATATCGAAGCAGTGATCAGAGTTGCAGTTGAGGGGCAGTGAATGCAATAGCAAAGAGGCAGAGATAGTACCGGGAGCATTAGCGCAGAAGCCAGGAGAGGGTTGATGCAGAGGTAGCTAGAAGCCATGCAGAAGCAGCCAGAGGCCACGCAGAGGTAACCAGGAGTTGCGCAGAGCCTGAGGAGGGCAGGGTGGGAGACGTAGAGGCTCTAGAGGTTGATGCAGAGTGCAAAGAGACTGATGTTGGGCAGATGCTGGGCCAGGGAGGCTAACGTAGACCCTAGAGGTTGATGTTGGGAGATTTCGTGGGGAAGATTGGGATTGATATCTGTCTCCGACTGAGAGGTACTACTACCGAGGGCATTCTCTGTTGGGTGAGCCATTTCTAGCACCCAGATTGTATTCTGAAACTGCTTAATAATAAAACCCTCAGATAGCTGCACCAGTTTTCTTGCATTGGGTTTTTCCGGGGACATTAGTCCAAAAATAACAATGTCACTTGTGTGATTTTTTTCTTGCTTCAGTAGATGATTTGTATGTGTTGGAACTGTATTTGTTTTATTTTTAGTATTTACATGGTAAATAACTTGTTAATTAATAGAACAAGTAGGAAGAAATAAATTAGAAAGTACAGGAAGGATTTCTAACAGATAGACTTAGAAATTCCAACATATCATATCAGACTTCTCATGCACTTTATTGCCAAGAAGAGTCTTAATTTTCCATACTATTTGTTTAAAAGTTTGGGTAAATTGGTTGAGAGAGTGCAGGCAAATAGAGACATGCATATGCCCAGTTTGTTCTGTTTTTCCTTGAACGTTGTTAGTGTTGCATGAACTAGAGAAGAGGAAGATATCATGGGAAAGCTTCTTGTCAAGCGTGGGTTTGCTACTTCATGCAGACGTCTCCTCAATGGAGATACCTAAAGAAGAAGAACCCAAGAATGAAGCAACAGTGAAAGAGATAATGGAAAAATTGATTAGGGATAAGAAGGCAACTAGAAAAGGGAAAGAAAGGTGCCAGCAACAGAGGAAACATAATTTGTGTTCAGACCAAAAACCAGATTTTGGAACCAAGCAAGCCATTGAGGAGCCAAATCCTCAACAAACTGTTACTATTCTAGAAGACAGGTTAGAAAAGACACGGGTGAAGCACAAAATGTTCAAATGGAAGAAGAAAAAGATAGTGAAATTGCAAAACTGTAGGATGATCTTGCTAAAGCACGCATTTAAATTTCCTATTTTTGAAAAGAGAATAGGGAACTTGTTGATTTGGGGTAGCATCGAATGTGCTTTAGCCACGAAATTTGGTGGAGAGGTTGGGGCACATGAGAGCTCCAATACCCAGAAAGGGTTTGGGCATATTCTAAACAAATCAGGAGATATTAAAATAATTATTTTTTTTAATGGAGTCCCCAAGTCTAAACTTAGGGAAAATAAAATTTTAATGTATTAATATGAATCTTTGTTAGAGTGGTCCAAAAGACATGGATCAAGCCAGATCTAATTTTAGTTGTGATTAGGGACTTAATCTCGGTCGTTGAGATGTCAATAGAAAACTATAAGAGGAGGCTTGAGGGTCACTTGGAGAGCACACTAGAGTGATCAATCATTCTATTCTCTAGAGCGGGGTCTGCTAAGAGAGATAGAATCAATGATCGGGAGAGTAGTTGAGGGAATTGAGTACAGAGAAACAGAAAAGGCAGAGATTGTGCCTGGAGAGCAGTGCAGCAGCCAAGGAGAGTGACATAGAGCCAACAAGGGCTCACACAGGGCCACGTAGAGGCAACCAAGTGCTATGCAAAGTACTAGAGAGGCCAGCGTGTTTGACTTAGAAGCCCAAAAAGCTGACACAGGGCCTCTTGGGGCTGATGCAAGGCCATTGTGAGGTAGAGAGGGGTTGACGTTGTCCAGATTGGGTAGACGCTGGGGTTGCAGAGCAATTTTGTGCTAAGAAGATGTCGGAAGGATTTTTCGAGGTTTCAGCCAGGAGATTTCTCTCAAACTGTGAGGTATAGTTGCGAAGGAAATTCTCTGTTGGGTAGGCCAGTTTCGGCACCCAAATTGTACTCTGATATTGCTTAATAAGAAAACCCTCAGATAGCTGCACTGGTTTTCCCGCATTGGGTTTTTCCAAGGACATTGGTCCAAAAATAATGGTGCCATGTGGTGTGTTTGTTATTGTTTCTTTTAGTTGCTGATTTGTAATATGTTGAGCATGCACTGGTGTTTATTTTCAGTATTTACTTTGTAAATAACTTGTTAACGAAAAATAACAAGTAGGTAGGAATAAATCAGATAAAGTGCATGAAGGGCTTCTAAACTAAGTAAAATTAGAAACTTCAACAGAACTCAGGCATACATCCTCACAAAAAGCTCAACAAATAGAGGGTGACACATCTAAAGGGCCTTCTAGACCTACTGCGCAAGAGAAAGTCAAGTAGGTGATAGATGTTGAAAACATGGAAGAACCTAAAATGAAACTAAGGGAACCTGTGACTAGAGCAGCAAGGGCTATAGCTGGGTGGAAAAAGCAAATAGAAGAAACCTTTCAGGCAATAGAGAAACCAACATTTGATGAGTGGAAAGAGTATCAGAGGTTGTTTGAAGAAATTGAAATTTTCCAAAGACAAGTTGACCATATAGCAGAGAAAAATGAAAGATATAAGGAAGCCATCAATGAGACCATCAAAAAGGATGATACTCAACTTGTAGAAGCCTCAGATGCACTTGATGGAGCCAAACAGTTCATGAAATGGACCCTTCCCATGCGCAAGAAATTGAAAAATTATTATATGAGAAATTTTATTTTGAGGAAGAGGTTGAGGATAATAAAAAAAAAATTGTTAAGGGCTAGGAGATTGTTGAAAAAATATAAACAAGCATCTGGAGAATCTGGAAGTGTGCCAACACCACAACCACAATCATAGTTAATCAAAGAAACTGAGACCCCTTGCAAGGATACCAAAACATCATCTAGTAAGCCCTCAGCTAGTAAGAAAAGGAGGAGGTGTTGTATTTGAAACATATATTGTTAGCTACTTGAGGTTTTTTTTGTGTTTGCTGGAGTTTTTTGTCATTGTGCAACAGGACTCTTTTTGCAATTTTGTGGAGACATCATAGATACATTTTTCAATTTTGGATGTTGTTCGGTTAACACTGTAGAAATTTCTCTATAGATCAACTAGTTCTGATACCATGTAGAAATTCTGCAAATTCTCTTCAAATCTACCTCTAAGACAATGTAGAAAATCTGACTGTAGATTAACTCGATAATGCAATATACCCAATCAAAATACTATAATCTACTTCTACTATCAATTTGCGGAAGCTTAAAGATCGAGCTGAATCAGAGTTGAACACATATAACTAGAAGAAGAATAATCAATTCACATGAAACACAGAGAATACTCAGGGGAAAGCCTCAACCAAAAACCCCACTATCTATATTATCATACAAGGTGGAAATATATCAGAATTATACAAAGCCTTAGCTCTCAGTACAATCCTCCTAGATCCTCACAGGCAAACAAAGCTTCTCACAAGCCTTCTTCTCTGCCCTCGAAGCTCCTATTGCCTTGCGTTGTTTCTCCTGGGTGATCCTCCTATTACCAAGTGGAAAAATCTCAACCAAGTGGAACACTGATCTCGCACCCTGTCAGAACTGTGCAATCCTCAAGGAACCTTGCCTTGACTGCATGCATGATTTTCCTTTATAGGAAAACACATGCAACTGATAGTACACTGTCCTTGACATTTAGCTCAATTGGGTCTTTCTCAGAATAGACATGCATGCATTTCTGATGAGGGAATCTTCAGTTATCTAGAGTACACTGGTTGAGTGCATGCATGCATCAACTGACTGATAACTCACGATTAGTTCCTCAACAGTTTAGAACTAATTTAACAAGACTTAACTCAGTAAACTGAGCTAACTAAGTACAACTCAAATATAACTCAATTTTATCTCCATAATTAAGGGATAATCTCCTTAATTTAAGGGATAACTGCAAAAAGACTTCTAACTTGAATTTCTCCAACTAATTAATCCATAATGAATTAATTAATTATTTCCAAGTAGCTGGTGAGACTAAATATGATTTTAATTCACAATTTTAATTCAAGGACAAATTAAAATTGGAATATATTGGATTCTATTTTTATCATTTCTTGTTGTTATTTTCAACAAACACAGAGGTTGTAATGTTCAGACTAGAATAAACAATGATATGTAAAGCAAAGACGATTTACAACACATAAATTCTAAACAATCCATAAATACTCATTAAAATTCCAGAAATAAGAACCAATTGAGCCATTTTATTAATCAATGGAGCAAGTACAATAGTATGTAGGAATGCACCTGGGCTTGCCTCAATGGAAATTGTGACATAACCTAGGTGATAATACAATGATCTCAAATGTTGGAAATGACTCCTCTAATGCGCTGCGCTACCCAAAAAACTACACTGTTGGTTGGAAAGGAACTGCAAGAAACTCCACCTCTGGTGATTAGAAAATGTTACAAAATTAACCCCAAGCTCCTTGAGCAAAACCCACAAAAACCCAGAAAGGATTTGGTCTGAATCCAACCTCCCAAAATTGACCTACAAGAGGCCCTACGCCCTCCAAGACTGCTCAAGAATATAGCCTGCAAAGATATCAACAAAATCCTCCTCCAAGGCTCCAAAAAAGTAGCAATCTCCTCTACAAGTGTTTCCCCCAACTCTCTCGACAAAAACAAGCCTCAACAAATGAAGCTTGACCTCCCATGTGTGCACAATACTTTGCCTCTACGCTTGCCTAGGAAGTGTGAAAGTCACACTGGATGGGAGCTCTCTCTTCTAGCTCCAAGAGTCACGAATATGGAAGCCCAACACCTATGCCTCCCTTTTGGAATTTTTCCTAGACAAAACTCCTCAAAAAGATGCCACAATCACAACTCGGCCTCCCTTCACTGCGTCCTCCATAAAGACGTACCCCCTGGAGAAGATGAACGCAAGTACTAGAGATCACAACAAAAACCTCCACTGAAAGACTGAAGATGAGCCTCTTGAGGGTGGCACTCGAAGTTCCTCGAAGAAAGGATGAGCTCTTTGCTTGAAGAACTCTTTCTAAACAACAAGTGACTCGACTAAGCAGCTCGAGCAACCAAAGAGAAATTTGATATGCCAAAGATGATGAAATGAGGAGATCTTCTTTCCTTATATAGATTTCGTGGAGCACTTTTCCCTCCATTTTCCTTCCATCATGGGTCCCTCACTTAACCAACGACTTACCCTCCAAGAAAATCAAACTAGGGAATGTGTATTCTCCTAGTGTGGGTGGACTCCATGTATAACTTAACCAAATCAACTTAATCACATCAAAATAGCTTATACTAAGTCTAACCTCCTAATAAAATCAAATGGACCCCATCAACTCCAAAATTGACCCCAAAATGTAATAATTAATTTTGTTCCAAATTAATTTAGGAAGGGACATCATAGAGGTTCAGGTGATTGGTTGTTGGTTTTGATTTTGTTTGGAGCCGGAAAACATGGCTCATCCACAGGGTTAAATTTTGTTGCGCATGTGCTACACAAAAGTGGGATTGAGCAATTTGGAGCTCGCACGTGCAAGGAGACACATTGGATGGGTCCTTCTCCACCTCAACCACCTAATCATAATCGTTCATCAGCCAGTTGTCCCCAAGTGCTACAGGTGTGTGTGCCAAGCTGGAATTGTTGCACAACCACTGCGCAACTCAAGTTGTTTGTTGTTGCTATTTTTTGTTTTGGATATGAACTATGCTGTCATGATCAAGGACGAGGATAACTTTGAAACTGAATGGATAAAGTCATTAGATGGATAGGATAAAGTGCTTTATGCTTTTTTAAAGATAAATGTTGTAGTTTTTATAGTTAGCTTTGTTTAGTCTTTTTGGTTAAAAAAAAACATGTTATTAAACTTATTTTGTTTCGATCCACTTAGTGGATAAGACATGCAATGTATCTGGTCAATGAGCCTGTTATGTAAAAATTGTATTTAAGGTCACAAGAACTATGAAGACAAGGTTGGCTGGAATCAAGAAATAGGCCCTGTGCGTGTGAACTTATAATATTGAATAAAGTCTTAAGTGCATATTTTGTCACTAGTTGCAAAGATTCATGTGGTATGTCCCTTTCAAGTAATTGTGTTTATTTTGTGAAAATTTTTAATTTAAATATCTTATTGCTGTCTCGTTCCAAAGTGTATTTCTGAAGCAATTTCCAGAATTCACCTTTCAGTGCTCTGGTTGACTGTTGATCCTCATACATGATGGAATTCGGTCTTTCTCTTTTAGCCTTGTTCTTCTAAATATTTGATCAAAAAGTATGTGACAAAATTCAAAGTTTGCTTTGTTACATTTGATTGAATGTTGTTATGTGATTCTTTATCGTTTTCATTATACTACAATTGATGTCTACTTGAATAACGTAGCTTCCTTGCCTATGTCTTTACATGTGACTCATGTATGCATTGATGTTATAGATTTGAGAATTTGAAATATGCTAATGGTTTCTTTCCTCCATGGCCTTTTCTTAAATCACCCAACAATTGTCATCAATTCTAAGATTTTTCTAGATCTTGTCTATGTAATCATTGAGATTTGGGGTAATTATATTTAGATATTTACTAGTGAGGGTGCCCCCTCCGGCTAGAAAGGACCAATTTCTAACCCAAAGAGGTTTGTGGTTACCCCTGGGATTTCTCTCCTTAGCTTGGAGAAATTTACAGAGTGCTAACAGAAAGTATGCATAAATGGAAAATAAGGGTGATGTCATCCCTAAAGGAGGAGTTTTAATCATGCAACAATGTTATATTTTTCTTTTGTATAATTTATTAATGCAATTCCTAATTTATGCATCATAAGCATTAAACGCATTCACTTTTATGAAACTTTTTACCCTAAACCCTAGTTGCTAACCCTAGACATCTAGGAACAAGGTACAAATGAAGTTTAATTAATTTTATGGCTGAAGTTTAATTAATTTTATGGATGATTAACGAAATAATGATTAGTGCCCTATCCTACATGGGCTTAGTGGAGTCTTCTAGGGTAAAATTCAATGAGAACGGTTTTGACGGAGAAAGAGGGGATGACTAGGGCATTCTCTTTTGAAACACTAACTATTTTCCTTGTGAGCGGAGAAATTAAATATGAGGAATGCACAATTAGAGTTTCCTTATAGGCTTCAAATAGAACAATTTTGCATGTTATAATGTAGCAAGATTTCAACATATATTTAACATTTTGTAATGTTCTAAACTAGAAAAAAATAGTGTTATTCAAAGCGAACAATAAAACACACCATAAAATTAAATCAGACCATCATACCACAAAATTGGCAACCAAACTGCATTGTCTACTCATTTTATTAAATGGGAAGATGTGTACAACAAGGTGTGAAAATTCCTGAATCTAACACATTAGAAACCCCAATTGCAATTACTGGTTTACAATCTCCTACTTGTTCTTTACATTAACAAGTTATTTAATTGCATAAACATCGAAGTAAACACTATTGCACCCTTCACAAATATACAGATCATGCACTGAAATAAATAGAGACAATAACACAAGGGACACCGTTATTTTTGGACATCGTCCCCGGAAAAACCCAATTCAGGAAAATCGGTGCAGCTTATAGAGAGTTTGTATTATTAAGCAGATTTTGTTAATACAAGTAGGGTGCCAGAAATGGCAAACCCACAGAGAATATCCTCAGTAGTAGTACCTCTATTTGGAGACAAATATTCCGACAAATCAACATCCAGATGATCAAACCCCATAGTAACTCTGTTTGTTCCCTATGCTGGATAGCGAAAGCTGCTCCAAGCACTACTCTGGAACTACGTCACTCCTCCAAGAGCTGCGCCACCCTCTCCCGGCTCAGAATCTACTGATCTTCTCCCAATCTGCCCCACAAAATCTCCCCATCTCTGCCTCTGAGGCCCAGCATCAGCCTCTATGGGTTCTGCATCCTCTGCATTAACTCTTCGACCTCTACGTTAGCCCTTCTAGGGCCTTCATTGTCTCCCCTGGCACTGCACTACCTCTCTGCTATGTATTCTTCTGTCTCAGATGAAAATCCCTTGCTAAATTTCCCCTCATTGCAACTTTGATTACTAACTCAATTTCCTCAACAAACCTCGCTCGAGAAAATCGAATTCTTTGATCACTTGGTGTGTCTCCAACTGAACCTCAAGCTTCCTCTTATACTTTTCCTGTTAACGAATCAACGACCGAGATTAAGTCCCTAATCAATGGCTAATATTAGCACTGGTTTGATCCTCGTCACTTAGAACTTTCTCACCCATATTTTATTAATACACATTAATATTTTTATTTTCCTAAGTTTAGACTTAGGAACCCATTAAAAATATTAATTATTTTAATAACTCCTCATTTGGGTGGAATTTATCCAAATTATTTATGGGTCTTGGAGATCTCATGCACCTTAGCCTCTCCACCAAATTTTATGGCTAGAGCACATCCGATGCTACCCAAAATCAACACTCCCTCTTAGTGAGGAATGTGCTCTAGCAATGTTTCACCATAGAAGCATCACACTGATCTTCCGTATCGGTCCTCTATGTTGATGCTTGGCTTGCTGCCCCATATCCACTGCATTGCTGCTTCTTGTACTGCTACCCACGACACTCCCACTACCACTGCTACATTTGTACTGCAGCTCCCTCTCAAAATGCTGCCTCATGCTGCCCATAGCACTGCCACTGCTAACTGTTGCACTGCAACTCAGTTACTGAGAAGTAAGTAACTGACTTCACCCAAACATTGACATTATGATCAATCTAGAAACCTCGTGATGCTGAAGCTACCTCTGCTGCTATCCTGTGCTCCCTCTACTACTACTACGTTGTTGCAACCTCTTTTGTGCCTCTCGCACTACTGTAACCTCCACTGCGCTGCTACAGACTTTTGCACTCTAAGACTTCTTTGTCGCTCCATCACACCTTGCTCCACCTGACACCTATCATCATGCTATTGTCTTTAAGGGCTCCCGTAGCTGGATGTGATCCAAGAGTTTGGGTACTTCAAGGATCCTGCCCTTCTTCTGTGGTCCTCTTGACTACAGTGCCAAGTCACCCCACCTCTTCTCTAGAAGTACATGAGAACTCATGGCACAATCGTCATCAATCTTGACATCCTTATTCGCCTTTCCTAGAGCAGCCTTTGAGTCGGAAGCTTCTCCCTTGCCTTTCTTCCTGGGGCATTGAGAGGCATAATGTCCCAGCTCCCACAATTCAAGCACTTGACCTTGGAGATGTCTTTCTTCTTCCTCTTCTGTAGCCCCTGTTGTCCCACTGATCCGATAGCTGTATCCTCCTCCTCCTCCTTCTTGATTTGAACTCCCTTTTCGCTAGTCCTCGCCTTGGTTAATCTCCTAAGCTCTTCCTATCGAAGCGCTGCCCACATCTCCTCCCAACTTGGGAGAATTGCTCTGCCCAAAATTCTTTGGACAAATGTCTCCCACTCCTTAGAGACTGCATTCAGGGTAGCCTTGACTATGAACTCTGGATCTAGTGTAGACCCCACGAAAGTAAGCTGGTCGTGAATCCCTTGCAACTTGAGAAGGAATGGATCTATCTCCTCTCCTTTCTACATCTGATATGACCTCAATTGATTCTCCAATAACATTTTCCACTGCATGGAATAGCCCTGGTATAAGGTGGTCTGGTCTCCCACATCTCCCTTGCTGTTGTCTTCTCAGCAATATGTGGTATTACATGATCCTTGACCTCGTCTAGGATCATGCATTTCACCTTTCCCCGGGCCTCCTCAAACTTCTCATTTGCGCCAGGGTCAACTGGGATAGCTACTGTTTTCAAGGCATAGTCCTTGATGTGATGTTTAACCAGGATTGTCAAGATCTTGGCCTTCCAAATGACAAAATTGGAAGCCCCGTCCAGTCTGTCCTGATCCCTCAATCCATTTAGTGCAATCTTTGCTCCTCTTCTCTAGATTCCCTCCAAGTCTTTATTTCCCTCTCGGAAATCCTCCGACCAATTGTTGAATCCCTCCTCTCCAATCCTCCTTTACTGCTGCAATCTGGATTTAAATTTCTTGGCTAGAAATCCGTTAAGGTAGTGATTCCCTCTACCTTGGTTCAATGTCCTTAAACATTGTTCTGCACTGACAGAAACAGTGTCCCACCAACTCCACAAATCAAAATTTGCACAACTCTCTTAGCACCAACAACTCGAAGAATCTGAGTCGTTTAGGATTTGTGCAATCTCTGCGTGAGCTTAATTTGCTCCTCCCGTCCAACTGCGTTAATCCTTCTTGGCTCAAAAAGATGATGTGGCTCTGTGTGAACCTGATCTAACCTCCTATGCCTCTGTGCTGGCCCTGATGGCTGATGGAACTACTGCATGGGCTCCTCCTAGCTATTGCGTCTTCCTCTCCCAGCTCAAAATGCTAACACAGGTACTGTGTGAACCTCTGCATGACACTCTCTGCACTACATCACTCCCCCCTTGCCTCTTCAACTCTGGAACAACGCTATCTCTCGGGACAGTTGCTTCTTTGCTGCAAATTCTCTAATTCCTCCGCTGGTGTCTTCAGTGGCCTGTGATTTGCAATCGCTCTTATACCATGTGAAAATTCCTGAATCTAACACATCAAAAACCCTTACTGCAATTACTAGTTTACAATCTCCTACTTCTTCTTTACATTAACAAGTTATTTAATTTCATAGACATCGAAGTAAACACTTTTGTAGCCTTCAGAAATATACAAATCATGAACTAAAATAAATAGAGACAATAACACAAGGGGCACCGTTATTTTTGGACAATCGTCCCTGGAAAAATCCAATTCGAGAAAACCAGTGCATCTTATAGAGGGTTTGTATTATTAAGCATCTTTCGTGAATACAAGTAGGGTGCCAGAAATGGCTCACCCAACAGAGAATATCCTCAACAGTAGTACTTATATCCAGAGACGGATATTTCGGCAAATCAGCAGCCGGATGATCAAAGCCCACAGTAACTCTGGTTCTTCCCTATGCTGGATAGTGAAAGCTGCTCCAAGCACTGCTCTGGAATTACGTCACTCCTCTAGGAGCTGTGTCACCCTCTCCCGGCTCAGAATCTAATGATCTTCTCCCAGTGTTCCCCACAAAATATTCCCAGCGCTGCCTCTGAGGCCCAACATCAGCCTCTATGGCTTCTACGTCACTTGCTTCAGCCTTCTGTGTCAGCTCTTCGGCCTGTGCGTTAGCCCTTCTAGGGCTCGCGCTATCTCTTACGGCATTGCGCTGCCTCTCTACTAGTATTTGTTAGCCTTGGATGAAAATCCCTCGCTAAACTACCCCTCACTGCAACTTTGATCACTAACTCGATTTCGTCAGCAAACCTCACTACATAAGATCGAATTCTTTGATCACTTGGTGTGTCTCCAACTGACCCTCAAGCCTCCTCTTATACTTTTCCTGTTGACGAATTAACAACTGAGATTAAGTCCCTAATCAACGAATAAGATTAGAATTGGCTTGATCCTCGTCACTTAGAACTTTCTCACCCATATTTTATTAATACACACTAATATTTTTAATTTTCTAAGTTTAGACTTAGGAACCCATTAAAAATATTAATTATTTTAATAACTCCTCATCCAGGTGCAATTTTTCCAAACGATTTTTGAGTCTTGGAGATCTCATGTGCCTTAGCCTCTCCACCAAATTTCATGGCTAGAGCACATTCGATGCTACCCAAAATCAACACAAGGTGTTGGAATGTGTGCTCCTAGGCTTGCTCTAGGCAAGCTAGAAAAAGCCCAAAATGAACAATGGAACACCCTCCTCAAATCTGTTGGTAATCCGACCCAAGAGCTACGTGGTTACTGCCTAGAAAGGTGTTGTTGCGTCAAATGATATACTATTAGAGCCTTCCCTATTGCTCAGAAAATTCTAGGAAATTAATCCCAGTCTCTATGCAAGAAACCCATAATAACCCGTGAAGGAATTGGCCAAATGTTGACCTCGAAATTTTGGCCCAAATTCCCCCTAGCTCCTCTAGCTGTGCGCTGAGTTGGGCCCTTGTTTGACCCCATAGATCTAACCAAAAAATTCTATAAAATTAGGAACATACTCCTTGCCAAAAACCCAAAAAGGATTTCCCTTGGTTCCAACCTTCAAAAAATGACCCTTCACAGCTTGGCCCTCCAAATACGAATTACGTTGATGTGACTGATCTTGTGAATCTATGCACTCCATTCTCCAGCAATCCTCCTCAAATGATCCTCCAAATGATCTCCCAGCTCAAAATCCCCGAGATAATGTTGGCCCAACAAATCCCACTCCAATGACTGCGCAATCCCCGCGCTGCTGTTACTCTCCCTGTTTTGCACTGCGATTACTCTCCCTGCTCTATGATGTTGCTGGAACACAACCTCCTTGCTACTATTTTCCTGTTGTTGTAACTCGGCTCTCCTGCTGCTCCTTTCCTTGTGGCTGTAACGCGACCTCCTTGCTGTTACTTACTTTGCTACTGGAATTTGACTACAGCTGCTGTAACTCGTTTCCTTACTATTGGAACTCGACTATAGCTTTTTGTAACTCATCTCCCTGCTACTTCTACGAACTGAGATGAAGAAGAAATCTCTCCTAGGGCTGGCACTCGAAGTCTACCAAAGCAAAGGTTGAGATCTCCACTTGGAGACACGCACGTGCAAAACATCACAGTAACCCGGCTAAGCAACTCAAGCAACTAAGATTGAGTTCAATACATCAAAAGATGAGTGAAATGAGGAGAGTTTTGCTTCCTTATATAGATTTTGTTGAGCACTTTTCCCTCCAATTTTACCTCCATCGTGGGCCCTAACTTAACCCCCTCCATGCAAAACTTAACCAGCTCCATGCAAACCAAACTAGGGAGTGTGTATTTCCGGGGTGTGGGTGGGTCCCATGTGTAATTTAACCACAACAAAATAAATTCTCCTTAGTCTAATATCCTAATAAAAATCGAATGGGCCCCACTATCTCCAAAATTGGCCCCCCAAAATGAAATAATTAGTCTTGTTCCAAATTAATTTAGGAAGGGACTTGACAATCCTCCCCTCCCAAATGTTTATTCTCACCAAGCAACTTCAATGTTGGATGCTCAAGTATGTGCTCTCCCTCCTAAGTAGCATCCTCATCTGGCAAGCTCCTCTAATGCACCAAAAATTGCTTGTCCTCAAGAAGTGCTTGAACAAGCACCCTCTCTAATTGTGGATCCCCACTGTCACTGCAAACTCCACCAGGGTCCCAAATATGTCATTGGATCATCCTTGATCGTTGTGCTATCCTATAGTGAAGGAGTCCCTTGATACCAAGATCCCAAGCCAACCTCATCAATGTGGAGCACCCCTTGCTCCACTCGCTATCCAACAAGATAAAGGTAACAGGAGCCCTCTGCATATTAGCAATAAGTAGATCATCATGATAATGTAGGAATCTACCCAACTCCCCATGAAATTTCCCTACTGAGTAGTCCATCGCATGCACCACAAGAGTAAAATCCTGAGGATGCAATCCAATCCTGCTTGGATTGAACCCTTATCTACCTGGGCCTCCCTTGATCTCCTCTTGTCGATCACCCTGCCACATAGGTGAAGTTCCCCACACCATCAGCGAGTCAAAATAACCAAATGGAAGATCTGGATGACCATACCCTGTAGAAACCAACTCACTTCTATAGGTCGCTAAACTGCTAAGCCTGTTATGCCAGAATTCCCTAACCACCGTAGAAGGAACCTATCCTATTAACATCGTGATACTCTAGCCTCCTCTCCCATGACTCTTGGCCATAATCTATGGGATGATCAAGTCTAGGCCAATATTTCCAAAGTGAATCAATAGTGCCAATGCCTATCACTCCATGGCTATCCCCAATCCTGAGCAACAATCTACCTCGTCCTATGGTGAGGGGTTCGGTGATCCCTCGTGTGTTCGCCTGTGAATGAATAAGTCCGCCTGTTATCCCGACCATGCTCACTGAGGAGTGGAGTATCCCACCAATCCATTAGATCCCTGGATCCCATAACCATACTGGAGGTCCACAAACCCCAATCTTCTCTGTCTACTGCTATGATACGCTACTAGTTGTTGGGACCCCTCTGCTCCTCGTCTCTGCCTCCTGTAGGTATCCAATAGGTAGGCACCAAGCATCAAGAACCTGTGCCGTGAATATCCAGCGACTCTGTTCCTACCAAATCACACAGTGAGATCTACTATCCCAACTCCTAATGAAATCCCTGGGTATTGCTGGAAACCTACACATCATCCTATCAACAAGGACTACCGTCCTTTGCACCGCATGCTCACCTAATGCCTTGAGTTGTCCCACTAAAAAAGCACCATGTAACTCCGTCTCAGTTTTCCTCCCCAAGTTTGAGCCTAGGGGTGGAACATATGCTACCTTGACAATCAACCATGCCATACTTAAGCCTGTAACCATCAATTCGTGCACCTATCAAGTGTCTCAACTGGAGAGTCTTCTCTCGGCCCATGACATGTTGTGTCTCATCCAACTACCTAGGGTGAGCCTCCCATGCCTTGTTGCCTGAATGGAGAGGATTGTTGAGTCCCAAACCTGAACTTCCCTATATACCCTTTCAGCCTTCTTTTTCCATTTACTTCATCCACCCAGCTGTCAAATCATTGCATATTAGGCTAAAAAGAGCTTATGAAATGGTTTCCTAACTATGTTTCTGACTGTTGTTTGGTTTAGATTTTTTGCTCAACAGCTGCGGAAACTTGTCACTTTCTGTAGCCAGCCTGAGTTTCCACAGCCATTTTGTCAAAAGCTATGCTACAGGTGTCCAATGGAGAAACCAGCCACATGGGCAAGATGCAGGCGACGTGTACATGGAGTGTGTCCTCTCAGATCAGCCAAATCGCTCATAAATAGTCATGGTCAACGACGGTCAAATGAAGGGCCAAATGAGGAATTTTGCGGTGGCACGGCTCTGTTTTGGCACACGTGAAGGATCGCGTGGCACAATCCTTCATTCTTGGAGGTACTGGCACAACTGTCGACCAGCCTGCGAACCGAATCAAGCAGCCACCACTCCATGAACTCAACTGTTGTAATGACCATCACGCTAAATCTCAGGCCATGGAGATTTACGTGAATCTTGGCAGCACAAATATAGGAATTAGTTATTATCATTTGCACTTATAAATAACGCGTTGATATACATTGAACAATTAGTCTAGAAGTTGTAATTTTGACTGTTGTTTCATCCCACTGTGTTGTATTTTCCTTTACTTTATTTCTGCAATTCAATACATGAGAAGACAGCGTTCCTGAATCCAATTTGTGAATAAGTAGTTGGTTAGTTGAGGTGACAGAGGGCCCCTGTACACCAAAGCTTCTATAGTTTCTTGCTTTTGTTTACTGCTTTTTGTAGTCATTACTTGTACATATTTTATGTTGTTATAATGTTCATCACTGTCCATATTTCATGTTCTCTTCATAACTGTTAAGCTGATCAGTGTTTCCTTTACATTTTTTTGTAGGCAGCCCGGGCACATTTACATGTTTTTGATAGCTACTGACATGAGATCATCTTGTCCTTTCTGCTGATTTTTATTCATTAAGTTTAATTACAGCATTGTCACTTCTTTCAAGTTTTGTTTTGCTTGATTACTTTTCTGCCATTTAGACATCATATTACTTACTTGTTTATGATTTCCTTTCTATAGCCAAGCGACTCAATTAGTAAGGAATCAGAATATTACTTGAATTAGTGTGATCTAGTTTGCTTTCCTACAAGTTAGAGATTGAATTACTTATGTCATTTTCAAGAGTTGAAATATGAATGAGTAGTTAAATCTTAGTTTCCTTTTGTGAAATTTAATTTCCTGCAATTTAGATATCATAATACTCAGCTTGTTTATGATCACTTCCTATAGCCGGACTGAGTCGAAAGGTGAAGGGTTAGAATATAGGTTGAAGTAGTGTGATTTAGTTGCTTTACTTTCAGTCTTTGAGTTGCTTTAAGTTCATATTTTATTTTCTTTTTCACACAGTAGTAAGGATACTTGGCCATTGTCACTAGTTCATTGTTTTGATGCATTTACTTCTTTTTGAGAATTGATTTCATTACAGTCAGTTTAGAAACTTTCTTTTTGAACTTTTAAGGTTCGAAAATCATTGTAAAAATCATCATTACCATTCACACTTAATTTTCAATTTCGCCATCTCACACTAGGGAATCCACAGAATATAAACCCAAAAACAAACTAAAAACTCAAAAACGACAAAAGACTAAGGAAAAGGTTATCTTGCACATACAGTGCATTTCAATTCATTAGTTTACGACTCCCGGATTTACATTTTAAATAGCAATTTAGGACATACTAAATTGACTAAACATTTTGCCGTCGTTGCCGGGGAAGTGAAACTAGGTAGCCAATTTCTTAAAAAAAAATATAT
>APFE031546011.1:0-15712 GCA_000404065.3 Pinus taeda | reverse complement strand
AGAAGATTCCATGAGCAACCACCTAGAAAACTGTCTCGAACATTTGTCCATCCTCGCCCATCACACCCTATAGAAGGCCCAAATAGTATGCATCACACTTGGCCAGTGTAATATTCAGTATGCATCACACCTTGCCAGTGGAGCAGTCAATATGGTTCAGTTTGGGCCATTTCTGGATGGTTTTTCAGGTGGAACTTTTGGGAAATGATGTAATCAGATGACCATGTTATTTTAGGGTATGAAACAACTCTTTTAGGGGTTGAAAAGCCCTAGTTTATCCACATATAAGATTGGGGTTGGAGTGCCAAATATGTCTATAACAGTTGCCCCCTAAAGCATGAAGTCGTAAATCTTGATGTCGGGTGAAATGCTTTATCATGAGGATCTGAGGTTTCGAACTGGAAGGTGACCTGTATAAGATACAAAACAATACATCATCATAACATAATTTTTTCATGATTTAGCTGAGGCGGACATTCCCATGCTCAGCTTTATAAATTCATTTCATGTACATAGATCAGATAGTCGTCTAATGATTCTTCAGATGTAGAGTCATCATCCTTGGTTCAGATGACCGTCTGTTCAACTTCTTTTTACATTTGATGTCTTTATATCCCTGAATATATCGCAGCTTGGATGGATGAAACTAGATCTAGGGTCTTCAAACTCGTTCAATATCTAACTGATGTACAAGTCAATCCATGTGAAGAGATGTTATGAAGTTGAACATGGAAAGACATCGCCTGATTACCAGCCAATAATATGGGTTGTTAACAGACGCGAGAGAAATCACCGATAATGATAATGACCCTCAAGGTACTACAGTACAACTCACGCAGTGTGAATATATGATCTGATGTCGAACACCACGCAAAATCTTTTGGTCAAAGGTCATTGATGTCAACCTATCATCGGAAGTGAGAAACTTGCGATTGAGGCATTAACTGAAAGGGTTGTTTCTAAGCCAACTTCTCGGATAATGAGCTGATGTTGACAAGAAGTGACTCGTCGTAGGAGGGCCTTAATGTATCCCACATCTACGACATGAAACGAAGCAAATTATTTTATGGAGGTGAAAACGATCTGACGACACAAGGTTCAAGAATGGCGGTCATGAAAAAATGAAGGTTGAAGGTATTGCAGTGGATGAGGCATTAACTGGATTGTGGTTTCTCAACTGAATGACTTCTCTTGAACATGTCGGTGACACTGAGATGGATTGGTAGCGTTAACCCCAAAAGATGTATGGTGTGGAAGACCAATGGTTAGATGACCGGTGAACGAAATAAGCCAACCCAACTCAATAATGGTGATGAAGTGAAAGTGTCATGTTCAAGAGAGACCTGCTACCATAAGTTTCTTCCCCTTTTCCCTAGTCATTGCCAACCAGTACCTCTTTATTTTTGTCAAGCTTGAGGAGGATAACATATGCTTGTTCTATAATTTTCCCTTTGGGCAAACCTGTCGCTATGTTTTAACGAGTCTAGTGACAGTGAAACTCGGTCTTGTCTAAAATGGACAAGTTTGTCGCTATTGTTTTAACGAGTTTAAGGACAAGGATAACTCGGTCCTTTTCATGTTTAGAGAGTTTGAAAAGGGATGAAAAGAAGACTCCAGAAGTTCTTTTTCGTAGAATAGTCCCTTAAGTCTGAAAAAGGATAAAATAATACAAAAGGGATGACTTTTCTGATCACTTTAACAAGCCGAAAAAGACAAGCGCTCGCACTTTTTCGTAGGATAATCCATCGGGTCTGAAAAAGTATAAAATTATACAGGAGGGATGAAATTTCCAAGCACTTTAACGAGCTAGAAAGGCCAATTTCTCGACAATCTTTTCATATTTAATGAGTCTGAAAAGGGTTTAAAGGAGACTCAATTTTGAGGAATGAATTGTGTCTAGGGTAGCTAACAAGATGACTCATCACAACTATTCCTCAAAAAAGGGTAAACAACCAAGTGGAAGCGTATGATCGGCCAAAAGAATGGAGGTGATTGGAGGTACACAACCAAGGTTCAAAAGGCTGATAAAACGATAATCACAAAGGTTAATTACTCCAGGTGGGTTCATTTTTTAATGAGCCTGAACCATGGGGGAGCTATGCTCGATGGTGGGGGAGCTATGCTCGATGGTGGGTTTATTTTTTAATGAGCTTAAACCATGGGGGAACTATGCTCAGTGATGAGTTTATTTTTTAACGAGCTTAAACCATGGGGGAACTATGCTCGGTGGTGGGTTTATTTTTTAACGAGCTTAAACCATCGGGGAACTATGCTCGGTGGTGGGTTTATTTTTTAACGAGCTTAAACCATGGGGGAACTATGCTTGGTTTTTAGTTTTATTTTTTATGCAAGTTAGAAACGACAAAAATAAAAAAGCTAGAAAAGACAAAACTAAAAAGCTAGAAACGACAAAACTAACTAAAAAAATGGAAAAAAGGTTGCATGCCCCCAACATAATGAAAAGGAGAGTCTCCTGTAACCATATGGAAACTACTGAGGTTAGGTAGGACGGTTTCATCCACAGAATAGACAAAACACTTCCTTGGCTTCATCCACAGAATAGACGAAGGTGAATGGTGTGTCAAACCAATCACATAACCTATAGGGAAACTTATCTTTTCAGTTGGGTTTGTCCGCATAATAGACAAGGGTGCATGCCCCCTAAGCTTCATTACATTCACTAGACTACTCATTGCAATCAGGTGGATGGATTGAGGGTTGAAGAGATATCGTCGATGTAAAAGAACCATTTAGGGATGAGTATTGACTTGGAGCTATGCTTGAATCGAGAAATGAAAGCTGGTCAATGGTGACAATCTTGCCTTCATGCGGGAAACACATCACTCGAAAGAGTGTTGAAACAATAAACTCCATGTTATAAATATAGTCACGTCCAAGGAGTAGATTGTAATCTAACGGTCTTGGTATTACCATCACGTTCAGATGAACAGTTTTCTTTCCCAAAGTGATCGGTAACTTAGGAAGGATCCATAATGGTCGACTTGTTCCTTTGTTAAAGCCTGACAGATTCTGTGTAACAGGCATAAGCGATGGTGAACCAAGCACTTTCCAAGCAGTTGAGGAAAGGATACTCACTGATGCCCCTTCATCTATGATAGTGCCATACACGATCATTTTATAAACTTGTACTATGATCCAGAAAGGTACATAAGAAGGAAGGCAAGATCTTGTTAGTCGATTCCAATCAAAGGAAGTGACTAGAATACTTGGAGGGGGTACCGAATAAACGAGAGAATTAATCACTAGAGTTATGAGAACTGGGGGATTTTCCTCATGTTGTAAAGGAACGGGCGGACTGCCCCCGAGTTCATCAGACTCTGAAGTAACAAAAATAATTTGAACGGTATCGTTCTCACTCTCTTCGGGAAGGGTACAATTTTCTGAAGGTAAAACAGGGTCAACTGTCACCTTGACCTATTTACTTTGGTCGGGTATAGACTCATAAGATTCACTTTCAGAGAGAGTGGTCTCGATTGACGGTTTATTTAAGTCAGTCGGTTTTTCAACTAGTAAAGGACTAGGGGAGAGTTTCCTGTAGCTAGATGGAAGTCGCTGCGGTGAAGCAGGATGATTATCTAACACTCTTTTGGCTTCATCCAAAAAAGGACAAAGGTGAAGGGCATGGTCCCCTTCACATAACCTACATGGAAATCTAACCTTTCTCGTCTGTCCATGAAATTTATTATCACTAGTTGAAGGTGTGTTATCAACATGATCTCCAGAAGTTGATGACACAAGATTGTGCAAACGAGGAGACCATTCTCTCAATATCCAAGGAAAACAAGGATAGTCTCGAGAAAAATGTTCACTCGCACAAATTATGCATGGATATTTGACTTTGGAAAGTCTAGTGTGCAGATTTTCACCAGATGATGTATGGTTGCCCCTTTATTGAATTGGATTCTTCTTCTTCTCCTTCCCTTTCTTCTTCTTCTCAGTCACCTGGTTACTAGCATCACTACTTTCACCAAGCGAAGAGGAAGAAAGGGAGGGAGAAACAAACGAAGAAGAAGGTGAAGGGTTAACTTTAGTGTCAACTGGAGGTTGATTCGACTGCGGAGGAATCATGGTATTTTGAACCACAGAGGTTGAGAATAGCCATACTGGTAGGCAAATTGTAATTCTCGGAAGGGACAATGTGGCCATATACGGAGCACCAATATTTCCACAAGAAGAAAAAGGACTAGGATTCCCCTTAAAAGGGATTCCTTGATTGGTGGATCCCGGATTTGTCTCCATTTATCTCAACCTAAGATCAACTAAGGAACAGGGATGTTATTCCAAATTTAATTAATTTTAATGATGCTTTGATGCAACTTTGCCTTTTCGATTTTTAATAGTCAAGAAAAAGCTAAAGATGACTCTAGTCCCCTTTGATTTTTAATGAGCCCAAAGTGACAAGTGCTCGGATGGACCTTTTCTTTTAAAGAGTTGAAAAGGAACGAAAGTGACTACTTTGGAAAATCTAGATAAAGGGATTACCAAACCAATAGCAAAACTGCAATATACACCTTGGTGGTAAATTAAAGAGAAATTACCAAGGACTTATGTACGACAATCAATCTTCTCAAATGCTGTGTTCAGTGCATTGCGATCAATAGGGTGGCAGACTTGGCTTCCTATGGATAAAGGATATAAGCCTAATGTGGTCTCCCAATATATAGTCGACGGTATGGGGAGCACAAGTCCGTGCTAGCACTTGTCGTATCAAGGAGGAGGAATCACCCAACTTTCAATGAAAATGATAGTTACTAGTTTTTACGACGCCGGAACACGTCTTTAGCCTAGACCTCTAGATGTGTTGTGTTAAGTTCCAAAGTGTTGTTAGGTTCATTGATATTCATTTTAGAGTTGATCTTGTTTAAAGTTTTCCTTTCAATGGTTCACCACATGATGTTGATTTGTAATTCCTAAAATTCAATCTACAATGATAAACAATCGTTGTTTATTTTGATCAATGAAAATCCTAGCTACTAGGGAAAGAAGATTACAATTCTTTCAAACAAAGAGCAAAGAGCACACACTAGTGCATTTTCCCTAAATTATTTTTCGCACACAAACTAAATGAAAATGCAAATGCATGTATTTGTTTTTCGTTCCCCTTAATGTGAACAATGCCAAAAGGGAAAACTAAGTGTATCAAAGATCTGAAATATTTTACTCAAAGCGATATTTTTTTGACAATTTCTTTTTCAAAATAGAAAGGAAAACTAAATGACACTTTTCAATTTTGAATTAAAAAAATGCTTTCGACACTTTGAATAAAAACAAATAAAACCAAATACATGACAAAAAGTTCAATCGACTATCCAGGGAAGGAAGAATCCACGACACTTCTCTTTTTTACACAAAATGACAGTTACAACACTTTTTGTACCAAAGCGACAGATTGATTTAAGCAACTTTTTGACAAAGGATTTTAAATGATGCAAAAATACAGAAAAACATTTACTAATCCTAATCAGTGGAGGCTAATCTATGTGATGCAAGCAGGCTTCAGTAAGGAAGTACTGTTCAAGAGCATCATAACAACTAAACAAGACTGAAAATAAGGACAAAAAGCCCCAAATTTCTAGAATGGAAATAGGTTCAGTTAGTCATCGCACCTGGGCTTCATAGAAACAGGGATGCATCGCACTTTACACACTCGGGAGGTGCGATGCATACTGGGTCATAGTGATAGACAATGCGATGGGCCAGGGAGCGCAACTGAAATGGGTTTTGGCTCAGATGAGCAGCTACTTTCAGTAAGTTAAGCTAAGCTATGATGGACAGTAAAGAGCAAAGTACAGAGGCAAGTCTTGAGAGGTTACTGAGCTACCAAAAGGGAATCTAGAATGATTGTAAGTCCAATGTTTAATTCATAAACTAAACCAGAGATTGACTGAAACATCATTCATCTACTATGCAATTGCAGAGCAAAAGCGATTCGAAGGCTACCTGGATGACTTCAGGCTCTGTTTATAGTTTATAAAACAAACAATAACAACTAGCAAGCATCTATTCAATCCCCAATGGAGTCGCCATTTTGTTTCTGGGAAAACTAGTGTATTTTCGAACGACTAGCCCTCTATGTTTGGCAGCTAGCCTAGAAACAACAATTTAAAGCAATTCACGATTTCTTCTATGTATAACAGATAAGAGAAAGACAAAGGGACCAACCTGGAACTTTTTCTTATTCTCTTGCTTAATCTCTCTCCCCCTTGACAAATCTTGCAATTCCTCCCCATACTTATCCCGCTTGGAGAGTACCTATAGAGACACAATAACAAAGAACCATCAAAGCATCTTGATCTATTATATCATAAGCATTGTAGAATCAGATGTATAATGAACATATAATAGCATTTACAAATAAGAACATTCACAAATAAGAACATTCACAAATGCACAATTATATGGAAGAAAACTTGAAGAACTTTATTAAATAGAAGGGAGAATTAAAACCCAGTTGTCTGATCCAGCATCATCCTCCCAGCATCAATCCCTCTTCACCTCATGAAATAGCAAGATCACACCAATAACACAACGCTCTTTCCTCAAATACAAACTATCAGCACTTCCTTGCAATTCACAAAATTCCAACCCCTGGATCTCTTAGATGAGGGATCTATTTATAGATGTGTGCAAGGGTGTGAGTCATCTCTGGGGTTTTGATTAGTGTCATTCCACTTGTTACAGTTGGCTCCACTTGGCGATTTCTTGGATTTTTTACTCATCCCTGGGTGAATTCAGAGAGTCAAGTGTCATTGGACAAGTTTCTAGAAGATTCCATGAGCAACCACCTAGCAAACTGTCTCGGATATTTGTCCATCCTCGCCCATCACACCCTATAGAAGGCCCAAATAGTATGCATCACACCTGGCTAGTGTAATACTCAGTATGCGTTGCACCTTTCCAGTGGAGCAGTCAATATGGTTTAGTTTGGGCCATTTCTGGATGGTTTTTCAGGTGGAACTTTTGGGAAATGATGTAATCAGATGACCATGTTATTTTAGGGTATGAAACAAATCTTTTAGGGGTTGAAAAGCCCTAGTTTATCAACATATAAGATTGGGATAGAAGTGACCAAATACGTCTATAACACATAGGAAGCAATTCAATTCCTTGGCTATCTTATAATGAATAAAATTATGGGTACTACCCGAATCAATCAACATTGTTACCTTTTTCTTCTTGATATGTCCTTCTATATTGAGAGTTTGAGAGTGTTAAATCTTGCCAATGCATTACAAGATATGGTCACATTCATTTCTTCTTTACCTAGGGCTGGTTCCTGGTGTATATCTTATTCTTTTGACGTTTCTTGTTCCTTTTCTTCCTTCTCTTCACAATGTATGTAAAATATTATATTCTCAACACACTTATGACCATTAGTGTATTTGCTATCACAACTGTAACAAAGCCCTTTTTCTCTTTTTCTTCCAATTATTGTGGTGTCAACCTTGTAGGTTGTGGAAGGCTAGGAGTCGCAACACTTACATATTTGTAGTTGTGAGTGATAGACTTCCTTGTTTCCATAATTTTTCTTTCAACTTTTCTTTCCACCCTAAATGCCTTCTCCAATGAATCAAGTTCCCAAAGGAAAACCTCATGTTGGATGTTATCCTTTAAAGTTCCTATGAAAACATCAATCTTATGCTCCCATGGAATATCATTTACCCTTATATTCAATTTTTGGAAGTCCTCAATGTGCTCTGCCATTGAACCCTTTTGTTTGAGATTTATCAATTGGCTAAAGAAGGTGCTGCTCTTTGTATCCTCATAATGTGCTATCAATTCCTCTGCAAAAATTGACCAAGTGAAAAGTGGTTTATGAGAACAAAGCCATTGATACCATACAAACTGATTTTGTTCTAAATATAAAAATGCAATCTGTATCTTTTATGTGTTCGACACATCATGTAGATCAAAGAATTGCTCCATCTATAATATCAATGTCACCATATCCTTGCCATCAAACTTCCTCATATCGATTTTTGGAACGTGGTTAGTCTTCAACCCACTATGTGAGTTTCTAAAATCATAATTTGTATTCCTTTTATCCTCATCATGATTTTTGTGGAGTACCTTGTCACCACTAGGAAGCATTTCTTATAGCAATTTTGTCAAACCTTCCTTCAAACCTTCCAGGCCCCTTTTCAAATCTATTTTTAAACCATCCTTCAAACCTTCTAGGTCCCTTTTCAAATCTATTTTTAAACCATCCTTCAAACCTTCCAGGTCCCTTTTCAAATCTATTTTTAAACCATCCTTCAAACCTTCCATCTTTAAATTCATCATTACTTCCATGTTGGATTTCAAACATCCATCTTAACTTGCAGTTCATTTTTGGTTACTCTTTGTGAGAGTGAAATTTGTTGCACTTGATCTCGCAATTTTGAGATATCATCTTGCATTTCTTCCTCTTCTTCATGCGCATAGAAGATATTTTTGGTCGCTTACTAGTGTGTCCATTTTTTTTTGTTTCAATTCATTTTGAAATCAAATAATGATATCTATGCTTCATTATGCCCTTTGAATCACTTCAAACTGATTTTTCAAGAAAAAGTTATGCAAAATTAAAAAATACACACCTTTTGCTTGCTTTTAGGAAGCTCAATATTGAAGTTTTTGTATCTCTGTAATTTCATATCTCTAAGGTATGAAATTTCATCTTGTGGTATCCCTCTGAGTCTTATTTCCAACCCCACAAGTCAGACCATATTGGATTTTTCAAGGAAGAGTTATTCCCGATCTCCCACGATGACCTGATTATAGACTAGTTTAGTAGAGTGAACTTGTATGGAGTTCCACGTGTCACTGTTTTGACCTTTGACCCTTAAAACAATACACAAGAAACTAGAGTCTATTCGCTTTTAGTCACTTTTTATGAAATTCAAATATGATTCTCAAAGAGAAATTTATGATGATTTTCTCTAGGTCACCTATTTGAGATGGACTTTTTGGAGCTTCCAAAAACCCTAACTTCCTCAACCCATATATCCGAACATATAGCGAACCAAGGTATGAAATTTGTGCACAAATTTCATCAAGATTTCCTATCTTTGTGGTAGAAATTTCATTTTCTTAAGCCTTGTAGAAAAAAATTATAGCGAAAATACCAAGATGACCTGTTTGAAGCAGCGAAACCCTAGAATCCAAAGCTTGGATACCAAATGTTATGCATCCAGCTCATAAAAAAGATAAATAAATGAATTAAAATTATTCTCTTCGAGGGGGAAACCTCCTTTACATTACATAAATGAATTTTTTTTTGGATGATACAAATGACAAGGCCTCCTTTCTATATATAGGAGTGTTGAACCTCAAAATTACCCTCTCCTTGACAACTTTTCTCACTTCTTTCCCTTTATTTTCCATAAGAATACAGATCCCCATAATTGATAACTAATAGGTTTTGTCTTAAGGAGGGCATTAAATGATTGACATGTTATATTTTTATGTTTTTGCTATTTGAATAAATTTTTGCAATCTAGCTATAGAACACAGCCTATTCTGCAGCTAACTGTGTATTCCATAGCTACTTCCATGGTATGGCGGGTTCCTAGTGTCAAATGAAGAAACCGACCACATGGGAATCTCTGGAATCATCTCCACATGGATTCTATCCTAGTCACTCAGACCAGATCGACAAGAAAGCAAGCTCAAGATCGTAGTAAAAGGTGGAGTCAAACATATGATACCCAGAAGCAATAGGACTCTTCGTCTACTCTTTCGTGGTTAATTAATTAATCCAATAGTTTTGTTGCAGCATGAACTCGGATCAACCACCCGTGTTCACAGCGCTGTTGCAAACATCTCACTCGAATTCAAGTCACCTGTAGCTAATCAGACATTTACGCAGTCCTGTTGTAATACGTATAGGCCACCTGTAGCTAGTTTTCCTCAAAGACAGTTATGATTATTTCCTTTTAAATACTGGTTGTACAGAACCGAGGGGGGTTTGAAGACTTTGATGTAATAAGTTCATATTTTCAGCTCTGTATTTTTGGACTTCGTTCCTGTTTATAATATAAAATCGTGTGTTGACCAATGATCGTTTGAAAAGATCATTTTCAATTAGTTAGCAACCCAACCCAGTCAGTTGCAGAGGGTCCCTGCACTGAAGGAGGTTTTCTTTCCATTCGTTTTTTGTTTAGATTTAATTTTATCATTTGCTTTTAATAGTATTTCTAAATTAGGTTGATTTATTTTAGTTTTGATCAATAGCATAATGTTAAAACTCAATTGTGCAGTCTTGTTTCTCCAACACATTTCATGAAAGGAAACGATTTTGTTTCTAAACAGAGTAAGGTTGAAGTTATGAGAATGCATTGTTGACTAGTTTACTCACTGTTTTGTTATTTATTTTCTAGTTTAGATTGTCAATACACTGTGTTAAAGAATGTTTTTGATCACCATTTAAAGTTGATACTCATCCTAAACTAAATGGTTAAGCATTCACTTCACACAATGGTTGAATTCAATTAGTTACCTTCTGCATGTTTTCATTTAGTTCTCTAGATCATAAAGTATAGAAAGTTGCTTGTATTCCATATCAAGAAGGTTATCTTTCAAAATTGAAGGTTAGAGTAACTAGAAGTACTTCAGTTGATTTCATTCTCTGTATTTATTTCAACATGCATTACAAATTCACCTTTTTAATAATTAGATTCATGACTTAGGATTAATGACAAGATAGGACAGATGCTATGTTTTTCCTTCTTTTAAATTAGATTTTGACTAGTTTTAAGCTCTTGGTTCACCTTTAGGAAGTTTAGATTCATTTTCTCATAGTTTAGATTGTACATCATTAGGAATCAAAGAACAGAAACCCCCAAAACAATATAAAATACAAAAACAATGAAGTAAGAAGGGTTAAATAAGCATATATAGTGCACTACACTTCATCAGCTTACGAACCTCGATTGATAACTTATGCAAGCAATTTAGGACACTAAGTTGACTAAACATTTTGGCGCCGTTGCCGAGGAAGTGTAATTAGGTAACCTTATCTCTTACATTAAAAAAAAATGATATGCATAGAGAAAGAGACTCTAGGGGTAGATTTATAGCTAGAGGCAGGAGTTCAATTCCTAAAACACCACCTATTCCACCAAGAATAAGAAGAGATACAACTCCATCTCAAGCTCATACACCTAGCCATAGAACTCCAGAAGTTCTAAGGTCAGAAATTCAATCAAGAGAATCTCCTACTTCATCTACCGAGGTAGTCCTAGAGGAGAAAAATCTTGGGTCTCCAACAGAAGGAGTAACCTTTTTCACCTCCACAGAGAGCATAATTTAGTTGAAGAATCAAGAATACTTGGTGAGGAAGAAGAAGTAGAACCTCTCTCCCACATACCATTAATAGAGGAACCAAAGGAAGAGAAAGTAACCTTGCAAGTTGAACCTTATACTGACTCTGAAGAATTTATAATGGCAGAAGAAGGAGAGGATGAATTCACACTATTTGGAGGAGGGGGTAGAGGAAGAGGTAGAGGAAATAATGGAGGAGGCAGAGGAAATTATGGAGGAGGTAGAGGAAATAGGCAAATAGATAATTATTTTGGATTCCCTATAGTTGATGAAGACATAAATACCATAATGAAAAATATATCACCTTTTGTCCTCCCAAACTTCCATGGGTTATAAAGTGAGGATCCTGAAACATTTTTATTTGAGTTTGAAGTCTTGTGCAGAACCTATGATTACTTAGAACACTCTCAAAAACTTAAGCTGTTTCCTTCAACATTGAAAGGAGCAGCTTTGAAGTGGTTCATGGGGTTGGTCACTCAGTCCATTAGAACATGGAATGACATGAAGAAAGTGTTTTTGGATAGGTATTTGGATTATTGCATGCCAACCAATCACAAGGATGAGTGTTCAAAATGATGCAAAGAGAGGATGGAAATTTAGAGGATTTAATTGAGAGATTCAACTATAACTTGAAAAGAGCAAAGATGGATAATTTAGATGAAGATAACTTAAAATATCTTCTATTAAAAGCCATTAGAGATGAGTGGATAGATATCGTTAACATGATGGGGAAGGGAGATATCTCTCAACTCCCATTAAGTGACATTGAAGAATTATGTGTTCATCTCTCAAGAGGGAAATCCAAAACTGGGAGAGGTCCAAGAGATCCTTCTCTTGTTAGAGTAGATAAATCTACAACTGGATCAGTGAGTAGGGCAAAAATTGGGAATATGCTTGATGAATTAAAAACAGATATTCTAGGGAGCCTTAGTGAGCAAATAGACACCCTTAAGTTGCAAAACAAGCAGAAAACTGAGGTTGATGCTTTAGCTATTTTCTGTCCAAAACGTAGAAAAAAACACGCTTTAAGAGAATGCCCTTTGGATGCAAAAATCATAGAGACTTATGTGATTTGTTAAAAAAACCATGAGGCCAAGGGTTGTCCTTCAATTCCAGGTATTAAGGCTGTTTTTCAAGAAGAAACAATTCCAAATTCAACAAAATCTCTTTGCTTTGTCTATAGAAGACCTTGGCAGGGGCCACAAAATTAGAGATTTAACAATCAAATGTATCTTTACCCCCCACCAAATTGGAATTCTTGGCAGCAACCGTGGCCTCAATCTCAACCTCAATCTCAATCTCAACCTTGGGCTCAAGGAGTACAAAATCCTTATGGAAGATTTTCTCAATATTATCAATATCCTCCATCATATCATAATTATCCTCCCCCACAAATTCCACAACAAAATCAGCAGCCACAACTTCAAAATCAGAACCCTCAACTTTCATTACCATTTCTACAATGAATTCCACAACAAAACCAACAATCTCAACTTCAAAACTAAAATCCTCAACTCTTATTACCATTTCAGCAGAGACCAAATCAGCTACCTGCCCAACCATTACAAAACCCCAACAATAAAAATCCTCAGAATACTTACATGGTGGAAGGACAACAATTTCCAACTTATATGATCACTCCTCTAGATCTCAATGATGTTCAACTAAGATCTGGTAGGATATTAGAAAAGGAAAGGCCTTATGTAGTTATTCATGAATAAGACAATTCTGAGGAAGATTCTCTACAGCCCAATAATTTTTTTGAAGGAACATCTCTCCAAAACTAAAATACTGAAAATGAAAAACAGAAAGAATCAGTGAACTCAACTCCTATCATTGAGCAACCAATATCTACTTCCGCACCTCATTTTCCTGAAAGGTTACAAGTTGATAGAGGAGTAGAAAAGCAGATTATGTTGCCTAATTATGATTTTCTAGATGAATAAAATGTCTGTATCAAAATCCCTTTGTTACAATCCACTAAGGACATTCCAATCCTAACTAAAACAATAAAGGAATTGAGCATAAAGAAACTAGGAAGAAAAGCAAAAGAAACAAAAATAATTCACCTGGTAGGAAAAATAGCAGACATAATGATGGGAAAAATTGCCATACAAAAATATGTAGATCTAGGAATTCCAATTGTGAAAACACATATCAATGGAGTTGAAATTCCGAATACATTGATTGATTTAGGAGCAGTAATAAACATCATGAGCAAACAAACCATGGAACAACTCAAGCTTCCTAATATTCTTTACACACATACATTACTGCAATTAGTAGATAGATCTGTAATCAAACCAGATGGTGTGTTAGAAGATATTTCAGTGTCCTTAGATTCTTGGGAATATCTTGTTGATTTTATGATCTTAACCCCCAAGAACAATCTAGGAGGACATTGTTATCGGGAAATCTAGTGTCGTTTAGAGAAATTTTCGGCGAAATCACATAGATACTCTTTTGTCGACGCGTTTCGAACCAACCAGTGTGGTTCATCGTCAGGACAAGTTGCAGAACCAATCCAGCATAGCTTGTTAAATAGTATGTGCAGAGACTCCAACGGCTATATTTCCAACGGCTAATTTTGACCTAATGACCCGAGTCAAACCAAAATATTCTAGATATATTTAATTACTATAATTCCTAGAAATTAGTTAAAATAGATAAATAAAATTATTTATTTGTTAATTTAACTAAATATACATGTATATATATGTAATTAATTTACACTAAATTAATATTCTTGGTACAATATATATTTATTTAATAATAATCATATTTATCATTAAATCTAATGGTCCATTAAATTAACCAATTATATCTTTTATCAAGATATATATTTATTAAATAATCAATATTTATTAATAATTTATTATTCCAATGATATTAATAAAATACCTAGTCAAACAAATAATCTTCTTGTTATATTACTATTATTCATAGAAATTTGTTAAATTAGGTAAATTATATAATTTGTTAAATTAACTAAATGTCTTTGTTTATTAATAAATATATATACATATATTAAAATGAATTAATTCAGACTAAATTAATATTATTGGTACATCATACTATTATATTAATATTATTGGTACATCATATATATATATATTTTAATAATAATTAAATCTAAGGTCCATTAAATTATATCTTCTATCAAGACATAATTTTATAATTAAATTAAATAGTTTATATTTATTCAATAATCTATATTCATTTAATAAATTACTATTCTAATAATACTATTAAACTACCCATTTAATTAGGTGAATATGTTAATAATTTATATTTATCTAATAATCTGTATTTATTTAATAATATACTATTCTAATAATACTATTAAAATACCTATGTAATTAGGTGAATCTGTTGTTACAATTAATTAATTATTTATTTATTCATTTATTTATTATTTATATATATATATATATAAACCAAATATATACGAAATTAGGTAAAGGTATGTCCTGGGATAATAATTTTGGTAAATCATTTATTGATAACTATTATTTCAATTCTAAAGGTATAGTAGTAATAAATCTATATACATATATAATGAAATTATGGAAACAAAAATCTTAATAAAACCATTTCATGAATATTATTATTTTAATTATAATATTATGTTTTCAGTGACCCAATAATAACATAATTGAAACAAGGTTAATACATTTATTAGCTCGAAATTAATAATAACCTATTAATAACTCATACAATGCATAATAATAGGACTAAGCCAAACTAATACTATAGGAAAAAAGGACCAACCACCGAAAACAACTCTTACAGAGAGGGAAAAAAAGAAACCTTAAGATCTAATAAAAGGGAATGCAGAGGCTAGGAGGACAGGGCTGGGACCCAGCAACTACTAATCTTCCAGCCATCATCCCTATTAAGATTAATTGGCCTTTTTTCAATCTCCAGGGCCTCTCTAAATTTGCGATGATGAAATTGCGCAACTTTAGCAATGACTTGAGCATCTTCAATACAGACATGATGCATCGTCTTCCCATATAAAAATCCATATAAAAATAGTCTTAATCCGATGAGCAGAACTTATATTTTGAATTTATTATTCTTAATAAATTATATGTGCAAGGTCAGCCAGTTTTGTAATGTAGGCTCACATGCCCAACAGATGTGTCACACACCCTCATTGATGTATATATATACAGGAAAAGTTGGAGAGAATAAGAACACAATTCAACTCACATCTTCCTCTCTCATCTTAGAGAATACAATCTACCTGGAGGACGAATTCAGCCACACGTGGGAAGGACGAAGAGGACAGACTGTACGGATTTTCTGTTGCTAGGGTTTCTGCTGCTAGGGTTTTGCAGAAAGTTTGACCAGCGTTGACTTTGGTCAACCCGTGGTCCAATCAAGC
>APFE031546008.1:78717-97487 GCA_000404065.3 Pinus taeda | reverse complement strand
TAATTATAATTTAAAAAAAAAATGGACATAATAAATTTTAAAGTGTGAAAAATAAGTCCTCCAAGAAAAATGTACGTTTCATCAACACGTTTCAAAATCAGCATGAAAATCACTAACATTTAAAAACAAATATTTATATTTGATACATAAGAAAATTTAAAGCGTCAAAAATATGCTCCGAAAAAAAAGAAGTGTACTCTACATCACCACTTTTCAAAATCGGGTCACATTTTTACTACCCCTACGAAACGGGTAATTGTATCAGTTATTTAAAATGCCAGAAACTATTCTCTAAAAAAAATATGTGTGTTCTGCATCGCCCCTTTTCAAAATCGGGTCACTTTTTTGCTATCACTACGAAACAGGTAACAGTACTAGTTCTCGTTTCAAAGTTTACGTTGTTTATATATTGTCATTTGTTCAACTCCTCTGTAATAATATCCTAAAGAATGATATGACGATAATTTTTCTATGTGTTTCCAAAATTATAAAGTCTGCCCCCTTGGCATCCTTTTCTTCTTTGTTGTTTTGGCAAGATGAAGGTGATGATGTCTATCACTATCTTTGCATGTTTGTTGTAATAGTTATATATAAACATCATTTGAACCACAAACTATTGACTCCAATTTATGGTGTCTGTCACTTTCATGTCATCTCATAGATCTTTATCCATATATGCAAATTTTCTATGATATCAACTATGATCAAAACATAGGCATCAAAATATGCCTCATTCAATTACAACGAGTTCAAAGCATAAATATATTTTCAAAGCATATATATATATATATATATATATTCATTCCATGAATGTTCGTCAATGCCATTTAGCTACGTCCACGAACAACATTTATCATTCAACTCTTTTTTATGTGGTTCATTGTATTAATATGGTACTAGTTACATCAATGAACAACATTTACTTGTTATTTAGAGGAATCAAGGTAGATTATCATGTTACAAAAAAAAAAAATCAAAAAATGGATATCGCATAAATCTATGTAATAATAATGATAAGTAATTTTATTTTTTATTATTTTTTTATTTTTTTTCGGTTCTAAGAATGTTCATCAATATCAAATTCAACTCTCTCTATTTTCTTTTGTGGTTCATTATATCAATCTAGTACTAGCTACATCTATGAACAACATCTACATGTTATTCTAAGGAATCAAGATAGATAATTGTGTTACATATGCAAACAAGTGGATATAGCATTTACATAAGCAAACATGAAAAAGTAGATTCAAACCTAAGTGGGTAGGAAGACAATAGATTGTCCCCACTAAATGACTTACACTCGCTTGACTCACCGGAAAGCCATTGGATAGATTTTAATTCAAAATTATACAAGACACTCCATTAATTATTGTATCCACATTAAGGAAAATTTTGAAATAATGAAAGCAAAGTTTGAATGCCACTAGATGCCCTTCGGAATGGAAAATACAATGAAAGGATGGCTTGCTTTGTTTTCTATGAACTATGGTTTTTATCTATAATTATATTTTTCCTTCTATTAAAGACACCTAAATGATGGATTCTTCTATGAACTATGGTTTTTTATTTTTAATTATATTTTCCTTTCTATTTATTTTGTTATTGTTAAATTCTAGCATAATTAATAAATTTGGTTGTGATATATTCATTGGCCAATTTTGGTATACAAAAGGTGGAAATACTCCAATAGGCCCATTGCAATATAAATGGTGCAAAATGCTGCCAATAGACATATATCAACCACGTTTACTAATGTGGTTTTGCTAGTTGATAACCAATGTACACGAAGAAAATTAGAATAGAATGGTTGACTATAGCTAAATCGTTTTGTGTTATGGTCAAGGAGGGCTTATTATGGTCAATATATAGTTGACAATGGATAATCATGCTTTTCCACATCAAATTATACTTTACTATGATAGATTATGGTTGAAAATGGTTGACCACAATTAACTATGGTTGTCCATATTTGATCATGGTTGATGATCATTGTCTATGGTTGGGCATGATGAACATGGTTTGGCATATTTGACCATAGTTGACGATAGTTTTCTAAGATACATTAAGATTTCCCATGTTGACAATGGTTGACCATGTTCAAGCATAAATATCTTAGTTTACCATGTTCAAAAATTACAACCATGGTTGGCCATTAGGAGTGGGTAGATTATGGGTTGTTTTAGGTTGACTAAGGTTAACTGGAGATGACCATGGTTGACTATGGCTGATAATGGTTAATTATGGATAACTAAGGTTGTGTGTGGTTGAACATGGTTGACAATGAGTGACAATGTTTAACCATGAATGACCATGGTTGAGTTTGTTTAACCATTTTTTACCATAGTTCAACTAGTTAACACATGGTTGATCATAGCCAACATATGGTTAACTAATGATATGCATGGTTGAATATGGTCAACATATGGTTAACGGTGGATTTACATGGTTGAACATGGTGAACATATGGTTAACTATGGATGCACATGCTTGATTAAGGTTATCAATGTTTACTATAGATGATTATGTTGAACCATGGTTGACCATGATTCCCATGTTCATATTGTTGACCATGTTCAACCGTGTTTCTTAGGGGTAACCATTATTAATTGTGTTGATCATAGACACCATTATTGAAAATGGCTTGATGATATTTAACCTTAGTTGAGCATGGTTTCCCAAGTTGTAGAAAGACTAAGAGGAGGGGCGTGAATCAGTATTTCGTTACTTGTAAAAAATTTCAATCAATATTTAAAAAATCAACATTAACATATAGTAATACAAGTAGACTTAGAACTATGGTATTTGATAAATATGAGTAACATAGTTCATGGCAACTCAAAAATACTCTCTCTGAAAATATACACTTCTAGCAACCTAACCTAGACAATAATACTCAACAATCAAGAGGATTGTATCCTTATAGTGTATTTGTCACTCCTTGTAACCATTTATGTGGTGAATTATAAATCATTTTTGCTTGAGTATTATATGTATGTTAATGTTATAGAGTTGAATTTTGTATCTATGATAAGCTTTTAATTGGTGCAAGGCTAGATAGAGTTATTGATTTACAATTGGCCATATAAATGGTTACAAGGAGTTCTCACAAAGACAGTACAAGGACAAAATCCTCTTGATGATTGAGTATTTCTACCTAGGTTATGTTTACTAGAAGTGTATCTTTTCTGAGAGAGTATTTTTGGTTTTCCAAGCACTATGTTTCTTAGATTTATCAAAGATAAGAATTCTAATTCTTCTTGTATTACTATGTGTTAAGTTGATTTGCTAAATATTAATTGAAATTTTTGACAAGTAACTAAATACCAATTCACCCCCTCTCTTAACATTTCTACAATTAGTATCAAAGTCAACTCCTTTTATACTCAACTTAATTTCTCAAAGGAAGATCTTGCAAAATGGGCAGTCACGATGAAGGATCTTCAACTAAACCTTTTTTGTTCAATGGAACAAATTTCCCATTATGGAAAGCTAGAATGAAATCATATCTAAGATCTCTTCGAGCAGGTTTTTGGGAAGCGGTATAGAATGGATATCAGTTTCCATGAACCACTCCAACAGATGAGGAAATCAAGAATAAGTACAACAATAATGCTAAGGCAGTCAATGCTATATAGGGAGGACTTCCTAAATCATAATTTGTAAAGGTAATGTAGTTTGAAACCACAAAGGAGACACAAAGGTAAATAATGAAAAATTAGAAACATATCATATTCAATATGAAAATTTGAATATGGATGAAGATGAAAGTGTTGCTAAATTTTTCTGATAGTAGATGAAGTAGTAGATACTATGAAAGGTCTTAGTGATAAATTTGAGGATACTATAATTGTTCAAGATGTATTAAGATCAACAACTTCTAGGTATAATGCAAGGTTTATGCAAATGAAGGATTTAAATCAGTTATCCATGGAAAGGCTCCATGGGATTCTAACAACTTCCAAAATGAGGACAAAAGGGGACCAATCCAAAATTAGAGAGGATGCTTTCGAGGCTACTAGTAAAGGCACACAAAATCAAGGAAAAGAGAGATCTAGCCACAAGTTAGATGATGAGAAGGAAAACTTCATTAGAAATATCATAAGGGGATTGGTAAATAAAAAGGTAAGCTACCATTTTAAGTGTTTTAATTGTGGAAGAATAAGGCACTTTGCTGCCAAATGTCCATACAAAAATAGTATTGACAAGGAAGAGAAAGGAAAGAAATTTGTTAATAAAAGTGTCAAGAAGAGTCTCTCTAAAAAGGATTTTTTTATATTTTCATGAAGATAGTGATTGTTCATTAAATAATTAAGTAGACTATAATTTTGACTCTAATCTTGATAAAAATTTGGTTCTCATGGCTCTTGAAGTTCAATCATCTAGTGTAGATAATGATGAGACAATTGTCGATGAGAGATGAATTATTGAATGCATAGAAAGAAATAGACAAGCTCAGGAGTATTAAAAAACGTCAAAAAGAGGAGATTCAAGCATAAAAGGGGAGATATAATAATCCTAATCAAGAAAGACCCATTTAAAAGTCCACTTTGAAGAAGATACAATAGGGGAGGAGGTATTATTTCAGAATCTTAAAGAGAAAGAGGAGAATTGTGATAAATTAGAGTCAGAGGTTGTAACCCTAAGGAAAGATCTTGAGAAAACTATTTCATAGCTAAACCTGAATCTCAAGTTTGGAAAGGGATCTAAAACATTGGAGAAAATTATTAATAATAAATGGTCCCCATCAATTAATATGTTCATGGATACAATGCATCACATAATAATAATAATAATAATAATAGAGACTCAAATCTTATGACTTCAATATATGTAGGTCCAAAACTTTATGAAGGGAAACAATGGCTAGTTTAATGAAGGCAACAATGAAAGAAATTAGAATGAATCAAGTCACACTAGTTAGAGATAAGAAAAGGGTGCAGCCAACATCAGAGATGCATCATTACTGCAGTCAAAGGAAAAACTCTCAAAGGTCCAAGAGTATATATTCCCAGGTATACATATTTCTTTTATGGCCATTGTTTTTCCAGTCAGAATTTTCGCCATAAGGTTATTTAGTGCTTAGCATACAAAATCATCAAGACTAGAGAAACAAGGATCAAGTCTATTATGAATAAGTCAACAAAGTCTAAGAAGGTATTTGATAATGAATTCTCTCCTATTTTGGATGAAATTGAATGTTCTATATGCAATAATTATGCTCACGAAGAAAGTGAATATAGAACTAGATTGGTGACTTTACATTAGTGTGAAAAGAAGATAGATATGCCAAATATTTGGAAAAATAATTCTTCATTATCATAAAGTTGTGTGTTGTTTTTATATGCCAATAATCAAGAAAACCAATGGCACGTGGACAATGGATATTTGAAACACATGAGATGTGATAGAAATAAATTTATTTCCTTTAATGAAGTCAACAAAGGAAATGATAATTATGGTAATAATGGTCCTGCAAGTATAAAATTTAGAGGTACTATTGTCTTAAAGGGAAGAACCAAGGCTCAAAATGTATTTTTTGTCGACAGATTAGAGCATAATATGTTAAGTTCCATCTAGATATGCGATCAAGGGAATGAGGTAATCTTCAAATCATGAAAATGTGTAGTCGAAGAAAGTTGGCTACGTCAAAAGAGGTTAGGGCATCTCAGTTTGAATCAACTGGTTAAACTAAGAAAGAAGGGATTTGTTCGTGACATGCCCAATATTATTGCACCTAAATATGATGTCTACAAATCATTCCAATTTGGCAAGTAGTCAAGGGTTTAATTAAAGACTAAAGAATGCTCTTCAAAAGGACCTGTTGAGCTAATCCATACAGACTTATGTGGGCCAAAGAAGAAAATATCCCCACGAGGTGAGTAATATTTTATGTTGTTGATTGATGACTACATAAGAATGTGTTTGGTCAGTTTGTTGAAATTTAAGGATGAATGTTTTGAAAAATTCAAGTTATTCAAGGCGTTAGTTGAAAACCAAATGGATCTAAAAATTAGATTCCTAAGGTCTAATAGAGGAGGTGAATTTATATCAAACGAGTTCCTCGATTTTTGTGAGAAAAATGGGATCAAAAGACAATTTTCAATAGCTAAAACTCCTCAACAAAATGGAGTTGTTGAAATAATGAATTAGATAATTCAACAAATGGCTTGTGCAATGCTTGATGAATCAAGGGTACCTCACACATTTTGGGGATAAGTAGTGCAAACAATTGTTGATATTCTCAATAAAGCACATGTGAGGGTAAATAGTGATAAAACACCTAAACTATGGTATGTAAGACTTGCTTCAGTAAAGTACCTTCAAAATATTTGAGAGCAAATGATGATAAGCTAGGAAAAATTCAACCAAGAGTAGATGAAGGCATTATACTCAGTTACTCTTCCATAAGTAAGGGATAAAAGTGTTATAACAAGATACTCCATAAAGGTGTTGGAAGTATAGATGTAAAAATAAATGAAAGCTCCATATGTCCCAAAAGAGAAATATAATGTGGCGAATTTCAACAATGATGAATCTCCATATAATTAGAACAAACAAAATGAAGGGGAAGAATAACATGAATCATTGAAAGAAGAAGAGAAGGAAGGTATTGGTTCAATGTTTCTATAGGTTGCTTGGATGGTTCAGCTGGGGTTTCCATCAATGCCAAAGGGGGATATTGTTGGCATTGATGTTGTGATGTAGTGTTGTTGGTTGGCATTGATGTCAACCTACTTGTAATGGCTCTCATGATGTGGGCTGGTCTACTAGATTTGATTTCATGCATAAGTGGTTTGTCCACTAAGTTCTCATGATCCATGCAGTGGTTTTGTCATCTTGTCAATTGCAGATATGTTGATGTTCTTCATACTTGTAGGTGTATGGAACAATGTTTCAATGTTGTCATATGAAGCTAAGCTACAATGAATTTACATAATGAGTTGAAGTATCTCATGTTATGAGATGCCATAGATGTCTAGTTGAAGAAGGTTTGTTGAGGTGAACAACTATTGGTAAGGTGTTTTTTAGAGTTGTCATGGCTTGGAGAAGCGTTATAGATGCTGGAGAAGGTAAGAAAGAAGTAGGAGGTAGTTCTGAGTTGGAGTTCTTCTGTTTTGATCATCATTTTCTGCAACCACATGGAGCTAATCTTGTCTATGCAGTCGAAGGTATCCAACCGCATGGAAGAAGGCTTATCCATGTGGTTGCAAATGAGATCTGGTAGAATTATGTGTGGTTGTGGTTTGAAATTTAAATTCCTCATGCATATAAATAATTCCATGTGATGGACACCAAGGTAATTTCTCTTTGTTTGAACAAAAGCTTCTAATTGACTAAATATACAAGTTAGAATAAATTTTGAGGTGTGAATTCATTAATTACTTGAGAAGTGTAGTTAATGGCATAAATTGGTTAAAAAGAGGAGAAAATCGACCATTATATGGTTGGTGAGATAGTATAAGGGGAGAATAGGCTTGTACAAAGAGTAGAAGGTGACCTCCTAGAATAGATGATGATACAAAGGTCGATTTTGTTGAGATGTGCACACACAAAAAAAATTATTGAGAGCAAAAGTTAGTGAGGTGCATGGAGAGGCCAACTTCCATTGATTAAAAATGAAGAGTTTCATCTGCAATCAAAGATAGATTTTGCAGAGGTTATCCAGTATGCATGGATAACATGGATTAGAGATTATTTGTAGAGAAGCAGAGCATAATACAGTTTGATGGTCATTTGTTGTCGTAGCCTCTTTGTGAGAGGGTTGTCATGATTTGTTGCAGGGTTTTGAGTGAGTGTATATGTTGTGTTGTGAACTCAATACGCTTATGGTTGAATGTGTTGAATTAATATATGTTTGATGTGTAGAGTTGTTGTTTTTGGTTGTAGTCAAGAGTTGAGTTGTTGCTAAGTTGAGGATTATTTGTTGAAGTTTTTGCTTGAGAGTTGGTTTGTTGAGTTGATGTTGATGTATTGATTGAAGTGGAGTTGCAGAGATTGTGATACAGGTAGCCCATGTATTGATTGTATTAATGCAGAGGTTGTTGTTTCTTTACAAAAGGGTCTAGTTTGAAATATTCTGAAATGTGGCCCTAGAGGACTTGTTGGGTATACGACCAAAGTCCCACATTGATTAGAAGTGGAGAGGATCATTGGTATATAAGGATGGACTCTGGACACCACATATCTCCACAATGGTATGATATTGTCCACTTTGGGCCTAAGCCCTCATGGATTTGCTTTTGGACTTACCCCAAAAGGCCTCATACCAACGGAGATATTTGTCCATCCTTATATACCAATGATCCTCTCCACTTCTAGTCAATGTGGGACTTTGGTCGTATACCCAACAATCCTCCCCTCGAACAAAGGACCATCGAGCCTCCCCTCAAACGATTATCCATTCATCCACTCTCTACCAACCAGGATTCTCCGCTCCAATGCATTGGAAGCACACGCCTTACATGGAGCACCACCTGCCTTGAGAGCTTGCTCTATCCCAGGTCAACTCCTCTTCACCGTGTTGGGACTAGGACATGTCCATGAAGAATCCGGAGCACACCGCCTGTCTAACCGAGCTCATCCATAAATCCCATCGTGATATTACCAGGGCCCACCACCTTCGTTCGGCATTCTGAGGATTCATCCACTTGGCTAATTTTGGGGCATGGCTCTGATACCACTTGTAAGGACTCTGGACACCACATATCTCCACAATGGTATGATATTGTCCACTTTGGGCCTAAGCCCTCATGGATTTGTTTTTGGGATTACCCCAAAAGGCCTCATACCAACGGAGATATTTGTCCATCCTTATATATCCATGATCCTCCCCACTTCTAGTCAATGTGGGACTTTGGTCGTATACCCAACAGGGTTTTGGGGTGTTATGTTGACAAATAAGAGGAGGGGATAGGGAATAGGGTTTGGTAGTGTTTTACGGTAGGGATAATAGGAAAAATGAGATAGGAGGGATAGGGTAAAATGGAAAGCAAGGGAAAAATGACGGGTGGAAATGGAACCTTGGCATCAACACCACAATTATGCAACCCTAGCAACAATGGCTTTTGGTGTTTTCTTGTGGTTGGTTTTATGAGTTTTGTTGCAATTTAACATAGCCATGAACCACCATATCATTCACAAAATTTGATGAGCAAGCCATGGTATAGAGCCTACCTATTGATTTGAGGGGTTTCACAAGCAATTTGAGGCAATTTGGCATGGTTTCGGGCCTTTATGGTTGTGCGCCGTGCGCCAAACCTAGTGCGCTGTGCCCTGTGTGTGCACCGTGCCCGTTGAAAATTTTCACTGTGGGGTGGCTCTGTGTGCGCCGCGCCCCTCTGTCTGTGCGCTGCACCCCTCTGTGTGTGTTCCGCGCTCTGGAAAACGACTCCCACTCACTCTTAAACACGCACTTTTCTCTCCTAATCACTTTGCAACGTTTCTCTATGGCCTTGATTTGCACAATGACCTTGTTTGCTTGTGGAAACCTCTATTTAAAGACTTTGAAGTCATGGGTTAAATTTTTGCTTCTTCAAAAACCCATTTTGCTAATGTTTATGTTTTGACACTTTTCACTGATTTAATGCAACACTGAATTTCACTTTTCCCTTTGAAATTTTAGCTCAAATGATGAAATTTTCGACACTCTTTGTAGGGATTGCATGATAGGGCATTTGGCCACAGAAACCATGACTGCACCTGAAGAAATCAACTGACGAACTTTTTGAAAATTTTATCACTAATAACACTGTTTGACTTTTCTTCAAAATAGAGTTTTGAAGAACAATCGAAGTTTATCAACATGACGATGAAACTCTCTGAATCATAACTTTGTAAGGGCCTCACTCTAGTCTGCATGGCTTTATTGGACATGGTTTAATACCAAATTGATTAATCCCTAGACCTAATTATCGAAAATGACTTTTGTCCATTAAAGGACCAGACCTTGACTATTATGGACTTTAGTGATCATTGACAAAATACCTAAGCCAACTGAGTGAATGGAGCGAGACACCTAAAAATGAGATGCAGAAAGAGTTTTGATCTCTGACGGAGGGCTGACAAGACCGACTCTAACATTGGCTCCAATGGGGGATGGTATCTCCTTGGAGGTGCCAAGAACTGCAAATCTTTGGGAGAGCAGACAGTGCCTTCGTCCATTGGGCTATGGAGTCCATTATTTTGACAAACAACACAGGAATCTGACTCATTTATGAAACTGAAATGACCAAAAAACTGACTTAAATTTGACATTGAAATGACTTGAAGATTAACTTGACAAACTCTATCCAAACTAAATTAAAATGGTATTTACAATGACAGTGGAAGCAGCGTTAATAACTCAGGAATGGTACCTCTTGAGCAGCTTACCATTGATCGGCCCTCCTGGACAATCTTCCCCATTCATTTCCTTCAGAAGAAAGGCATTCTGACCCCGATATGCTGCAATTTTAAAGGGACCTTTCCAGAGGTTCTCGAACTTACCGTGCTTACCTTTTTCCTCATTCCTTGCATCCCACTTCAGCACCACATCATTCAACTGAAATTTGTTTGCCTTTACCTTTCTGTCATAAATTTTCTTAATCTTCTCCTGCAATTTGGATGTGTTCTTGACAAGTTCTTCTCTGGTCTGCTGCAAGTGGACCATCTGATTCAACCTTCTCTGCATGGGATCTTCTTCACTGCCGACCTCCTGAAGAAGTTTGACTACCGGGGCAACGAGAGAGGTAGGAAATACTATATCAACTCCATAAACAAGCTCAAAAGGTGATGTACCTATGGATTTCTTCTGACTGACCCGATCTGCCCACAGTGCATTGACCAACCTCTTATGCCAGCTCTTCTTATTTATTTCCAGCAGCTTCTTGATGATGTTGACCAATGATTTATTTCAAGACTCTGCCAATCCATTGCCTTGCGGATGATAGGTAGTTGAGTGACCCAAAATGATGTGATATTTATGACAAAACTCTACCATCCTTTTTGATTTGAAAGTTGTTGCGCTATCAGTGATCAACTTATTCGGGAAACCAAAACGAGACAAGATGTTATTTTCAAGGAATGAAATGATTACTGCATCAGTAGCTTGTCTGGTGGGAAGTGCCTCGATCCATTTCGTGAAATAATCTGTCGCTGTGAGGATCCATCTATGCCGACCGGAAGAAGCGGGATGAATTTCACCAATGAAATCCAATCCCCATTGCTGGAACAGGGCACTCACCTCTATAGGCTTAAGTGGTAAAGGTTGTAACTTCTGCTTTCCTTTGAAAATATGGCACCTATGATATCTCTTGACCATCTTATATACATCAACAAACAATTTCGGCCAATAGTACCCTGCTCTCAGAATTTTATTTGTTGTTGACTTTCAAAAAAGGTGACCACCACAGTCTCCTTGGTGGCAGTCCTCCATGACCTTCTTTGCTTCCTTTTCCACCAAACAATTTAACAAAATGCCACTGGGATCTTTCCAATACAGTGCAGACTTTAGAATGAAAAACTTGGCAGCCTTCAACTTGAGTGTTCTCGCTTTGTTTCTAGTCATGCCGGGTGGTGGTGAAAAATTTTTAAGCACATATATGATATCTGAATACCACGGAGAAAGAGAAAACATTTCAGATACCTAAATTGACGATCCTTCCTCATTCTCATCGGACATAGCAGCGATCAGATTTATGTCCAAGGCGTGAAATTTTGATTCGGCCATTAACTTTGCCAATCCCTGTCCTTTCCCCAACTTTGTGGGCTTTATTTCCACATCATATTCCAGCAAGGTTTCAATCCACTTGCCTCGTCTTCCTTTCGGATTGTTCTGTACTAAAACATCTTTGATAGCAATGTTAGGAACATAGGCCAAAATATGAGAATTTAGAATATATACCCAGAAATATTTCAATGCCTTCACAAGTGCAAGGGCTTGCTTCTCGATGATGTTGTATTTTAAAGCTGCATCTCTTATAGATCTACTGAAGAATGCAATGGGTCTTTAATGATCATCTCTTTTCTGCAATAACATTGCTGCCATAGTATGTTTCGAAGCAAATGAAAACAATATGAAATCCTGAGTGTAGTCCGGGCTGACTAGAACTGGAGCTGAAGAAAGAGCCAATTTGACCAAATTGAAAGATTTTACAGCCTTCTTTGTCCATTTCACTTGGCTGTCCTTCTTAAGCATGTTTGTCATCTCTCTTAGGTGCTCAGCAAGATTAGGTACAAAGCAGCATAGAAAATTCATCTTACCATTGAAAGATTGTATCTCTTCTTATCTCGGGGCAGATCGATTTACTTAATTGCTTGCACACATGCTGGGTCAATACGAATGCCATCTTTTGAGATAATGTGCCCAAGTAGTTTGCCTTCCTCCATGGCAAACAAGCTATTTTTCGGATTCAGCGACAAGCCATATTTTCTGCACTTTTGAAAGACAGTTTTTAGATGGTACATGTGCTCTTCATCAGATTTGGAAAACACCGTCAAATCGTCCAAGTACACAACCAAAAAGACATCCTTCTCATTTGCAAAAGCCAAGTCCATTGAACGCTGAAACGTGGCACTTGCGTTCTTCAAACCGAAAGGCATTTTAGCGTAATGAAAGGTTACCCATGGAGTGGTGAACGCTGTCTTGTCTCGGTCATCTTCATGGACAGAAACTTGGTTATATCCAGAATAACCATCAAGTAGTGACATACGAGATGCTCCCACTATTGGCTGAAGTATATGGTCCATTTTGGGCAGTGGATAGTTGTCTTTCAATGAAACTTTATTGAGATTTCTAAAATCAATTCATAAGCGAATCTCACCTGTCTTCTTTCGTATGGGTACCAAATTAGAGATCCAATCCGAAAATCTGATTTGCACAATGATCCCTGATTTGTAAAACCTGTTGTCTCCTTTTCAATAGATGGCAGCAACTTTGGATTTAGCCTTCTCAACTTCTGTCTGAATGGTTTCTGATTGGGCTTGATGGGTATAGTGTGCTGAATTATATTGGTATCATCCTTAAGTTAGAATAGTCCCAAGCAAACACATATGCAAATGAAGACAGCAAACGGATATATTTGTCCTTGATCTTTGATGGCAATGCTTTGGAAAATTTTACCAATTTAGGATTAACAGTTGTTCCGATATTGACCTCTTCCACACCCTTCTTTGTTGGCTGCAATGTTGGCTTGCGGGCTACATCATCTTGATCAAAGAGTTCTTCTAAAGGTATCAAGCCTTTAGGAATAACGTTATTCTTCAGCTGCAACACGTCCATTTCATTGATCTGCACCTCATTTGTACCATTGCCTTTACCATCGTCATTCTCTACATCAATTGAGGTCTCCTTGAACTTGCCTTTGTTTTGCAGAAAATCATCAATATCCTCATCATCTTGGGAAACTTGCCAATATCTCTGATTGTTTGGAACGGTTGGACGATGCTTGACATGGATTTCGAATTTATTACTGGAGTTCATTGGGATCTTCAAACTACTTGCTGCCTTAGCAAGAGCATCAGCAATGCTATTTTGTATACGAGGCACACATGTCAAGGTGTATTCTGAAAATAATTTTAGAATGTCTAGGACTGCATTACGGTAAGCCCACATCCGAGAATGCTTTGCTTGATATTCGCCTCTGACCTGCTTAATTACCAATTCAGAGTCGCCATATACTGAAATCCTCTTAGCATTCAGCTTTCTTAGAATCTTTAGGCCAGCAATCAGAGCTTCATACTCAGCTTCATTGTTTGAACAATTAAAAGCCAACTTGTAAGAGCATACCCGCATGTTACTAGGCACTTTGTTCGGGGCGGAGAAAGGACTGCGTACCCAAATTCCAATTCCAGTGCCATCATTTCCCAATGCTCCATCGAAATCCATGGTCCACAAACCTTCTTCCTCCTTTTGCAAGTGTTGAAAATCTGTCTGATGTGCTTGGTCTTCTTGCTCTCCATTACTTTCAGCTGATCGCTCAACGGTGCTCTATTGTTCTTGTCCCTCCTTCTTTAAAACTCCTCTAAAATTTTATGTTATCTCTGGAATATCATCTACTTCTACTAACTGGCTATTGATATCATTGAAACTATCACAATATAAAACAAAAGACTCTAAATCTGTATGTACATAATTAATTGGATGATTTATTGGTTTCTCCTTGCTTGTAATCATGTATTTCATTTTTTGTTCCCGATACAATTTCCTCATTTGGCCAAACACCAGAATAGTTTCATAGGAGAAATCTAGTTGTAGTGTCCCTTTCAATTTAGCTACCCAAGACCTGGAAAGAAGCATGCCAAACCTGGGAGGAATATCTGCTACAACAACATCCATCAAAACATTCTTCATTGGGAGTTGATCCAGACTCACAACCAAGTCTTTGATGAGTCCTATACGTCTTACTCTGCTGGAATCAAACGAATAGAGATCATGGTATTGCCTGGTGATGTCCAGACCAAGCTTATCCATGATATCCTTGGGCATGAGATCGTGAGAAGCTCTGGAATCGAACATGGCATTATGTAACACAAAATCATGCAATCTTAAACTGATATAGAAGGGTGGCACATCACTATCAGGAGACTCACCATTCGATGCTGGCCCAAAGATCATTTCAGGTTGATCATCTTCGACATTCACCATGTCGGACATTGGGTCCAAATTCAACATTTTAGATACTTGACCTATATAACAGCTGTTCCCCATTATTTTAGTCAAGGGAATGGATACTTTCAATTTAGAAATCTCATTCTCTAAATTAAAAACGGGAATCTTTTCTGCCTCTTTGACTAGGATTTCTTTCCTTTCCTTTTCTTTCGATGCAACTTGCTGATGTGATTGTTCTGTTAATGGTGATTTGCTGCTATCCAGGTCAACCGCCTCCTTTCCTTTCCTTTGTGTAACTGATGAATCATTCTTTGATGCCTCAACATCCTTCCTTTTCTGAATTGGTTTGACCGACACATCTCTGTTTCTAAGTGAATATCGCTGCTGCTGGGCAGACAGAGCATTCATATAGCCTCTTTGGTACTCATCTAATTCTTCCTCCAAGACGGTGTCATTTTCTAGAATAAAATCTACATCTTTGTGTACAGCCGAACTTTCTGCATACTCCTCATCCTCAGTGAGATAAATAGGCAAATCATCAGGAGTGAAGAGGTGGTTTTCTTCACCTATCATATTCTCATCCTCATCTGACTTTGGTCCATGCACAAAATTTTGCTGCAAAGGTGTCTGTACTGGCTGTTGTGCTGTCCGCTCTTGGGCTCGCTGATCTCTCTGTCTTATTCTATATTGTGGTTGTTGTTGACCACGAAAGTTAGGATTTCCAACTTGTGGCTCTGGTTTGTCAAGTTTCACCCTTTCAAGCATCTTCTCTACCTTCCGAAGCAGAGTATCTACCGAGGAATATTCTTCCTTTACGGTGACCTTCTTCTCTACCTTTGCTCTAGCTCTCTTGATCAGTAGATTTGCTTCAACGCTAACCGCTATCTTCTGCATGTCTTCCATTGTGGCCGGTTCTCTTTCTCTTAATTGATAAGCCATGTCAGCATCAAAACCATCCGGGAACTTCACCATGGCTAGTCCATCATGTGGCCTTAGATGATCTGGAATTTCGTTATAAACTGAATTGAATCTAATGCAATAGTCTTGGACAGACTCACCAGCGTTTCTTTTGATTTGCTCATATTCAGCCAGAATTTGAAGAGGATTCTTTTTCACTTCCCAGCAGTTTAAGAATTGTCTTTGTAGGTCAGCCAAGGTAGTGATGCGTGCAGTCGGCAAACCTTTGAACCATTTCCTCACTTCACCTGCAAATGTCTGTACAAAGAGTCTCATTTCCACATTCTTCGCATCGATCTCATGAAGTTCATGAAAATCTGCCATTCTATCCACGTGTTGCTGAGCAGTAATGTTGTTAGGAGTGCCATAAAAAAATAGGATTTTGCTTTGATAATCTGCGGGCATATCATCTAAAACTTGAGGCAGAACAAGAGGTGCAAAACAGGTAGCCATCACTCTTGGTGGATTTGGCCTCGAAGGTTTTGGAGGAGTGTGCACAGTTTGTAAGGGACTAGCAATTCGAGTTTGAAGCTGAGCTATAATGTAGTTATCAATCGACCGGTTAGCCCTTTCCATATGTAAGTCTACAACAAACTGTGGATTGTGGCCAGTAGATTCAACCACCCTTTCGGATTTGGTTTCAAACAATGATAGTTCAGACTGCTCATCAAAATCTAGATCTTCAGGATACTCAAAAATGTCAGGGTATGAATGGGATTTGAACATGGGAGATATAGAGCTCTCTTGATGACGAATTCTTGAAATCGAATTGGGATTTTCGTAGATGTGTGGAGGATCTGGATCTGGATTAGCCCTGGTATATCTTCTAGAAGCCAGCGTGCTATTGAGAAAAATCAAAGGACACAACCAACTCACTCAACCTGTCAAATCCTAAACTTATCATCCGGAAGCTTAGAATTATCAAGAAGTAAGGGGATTGATTTCGTCCCCAGTGGAGTCGCCACTATGTTAGCACCTAAATCTACCTTAGGCTGAAGGAAGGCAAAATCAGGGTAACCACAAACCACGCTCAGTCTGGTAGCTAGCCCTACCAGAACAGGAGAGGGCTCTCTCCGAGTCACGCTCAATGAATAAGTAAACAGAATGGTCTGAGATGACTTACAGTGAAATATTGATCTTAGGCTAGTAAGTAAATATGGATACAAGAAGCAATTTTTTATGACTGACTGATTTTCTGGGATGGTATGGGACCAACGGACAGCAATGAGTAGAGAATTTAATACAAAGGAACATATTACTTCATGAGGCAAGACATGCGGAAAGTTTAGCAATTTAGTTTGAAATAACGCGGAATGGAGAGATTGCTTAGGAGCGTGAAAAGGGCATAAGTACATGAATCCTTTTCAACAGAAGAAAGAACACTGAACATGAAATTGTCCCACAGGCAGAGCAATAAAAATGAATTTTACCTTATCTAACTTAGAAAATTTCACTGGAAATGAATATGAAATGAACTGTGAAACATAACGAAATACACATGAAACATAAGAGACACATTTTCTACACTCACAACCACATGAATCTCATGAAACAGAGCGCGCCTTTCATTAATCCTCTGTCAAAATATACAATGAAGAAACATAGTTTCTTTCCCACAGTCTCCCAAATTACAAGCCAACCAACCATTTTGCAAATGGTTTGCATACAATAAATAGAACATGCCATGAGGAGATAGAACGACCAAGAGTTGGGGAGTTTCTCAAATCATTACAAAATGGAGATGGAAAGCCAACCATTAGCTACAGGTGCAGCGTTACAAAAATGACAAATGGCTTTGGTGACCGTTTGCCTTCCTTTGCCTTGGATAGAAGCCAAAATCTTTAAAATTTGCCTTAGTTTCCAAAAAAAGTGAAGTGTAGATGAGCGGGCCCACTTGGAGAAAGTCGCGAATTGAAATTTCGCGAAATGGAGGTGAATTTGGCCTTTTTCTCTATATGCGTCGTGCCCAATTCTATATGCACTGCACCAATTTGGAGGCTATTTTGAGGCACCTGCAGGAGTCCAAAATGTGCCCAAGTGTGCTTGTTGGAAAGCCTGGCCTATCTACTTTCCAAACCAAGTGGAATTTCTGAATTTAGTGCTCATTTTTCCCTCCAAATATTCATTCTCCCAAGACTGCTTCCTGTGTGTCAAAATAGGGGCAGAGAGGTCATTTCTTGGGTGTTTTTGACCTCCTGGAGACTCAAATCATGTCCAAATTTCTTGTCCAAGCACTAGTAGTCGTTATTTTGCATGCTGAATCCAAAAATGCAAGCCATTTCAAATTTGGAGCTCCCAATCCTAAGCGCCACGCCAGTGGCACGACACACAGGGAGAAAAAACCTGTGTTGTGACCAAAATTTTTCCATGTGACCAAAATTGCCCCAAATTTCTAAGAGGTACTATGCTGGGCCACAGAGGCTTCAGCCAAGATTCGAAGCCGATCTTGCTCTTTTTGCCTCTTTTGCCTCTTTGTTGCTCTACTCAATTTTGCCTTCAAGCTCCTTATCCAAGCCTTTGAACTCACGTTTCGTGCCCTGTAATGATAAACCATCCGCCTCAGTATGGTTTTGTCTCTGTCGGCCTTCTCCAACAGTCTCTCAAGGTGGATGTTGATACGCTCAACCCAAGACTCACGGTCATTGTTGATCTCTTGCTCCAAGGGAGTGAGCTCGATCCTCCTATGCTGGGCAGCTTGACAATTCTCACAGATGCTTTGCAACTCCATGATCTCATGTTGGTCCTCAAGCTGTTTGTTCCTCTACTCCAAATACCTGATGATACATTTGGCCCTCTCCAAATTGAGTGACAAGTCTTGGATCTCCGTTTTCTGCTCCTGAATGGTCATCCTAAGTTTGGCACTCTCCACATCTGCATCATCATCCTGAATGAGGATGAAGTTGGCCTCCTGTACACCTGATGGTCCCTCATCATGCATGGGCCTCTTGCCCTTGTCCTGTACCTGTGTTGTCGATGCCAGAAGCGAGGCCCCTTCCACCCCGGGTGGAGATAACACTCGCTTTGCTGCTGCAAACAAGTGCCTACTGCCTCTCTGATATGTAACAAATACTAGCATAGTAGTGGTCTCATGGTGCTCATACTGATGAAAAGGAACACCTATCTCATGCTCTACCTCTGATAATACCTGTGAAGTGCTGAAGAGGTCACGAGAGATGAAGTCCTCCCAAGCAATGCCCTGCAATCCCAACTGATGATCCACCAAAAT
>APFE031546008.1:36519-68315 GCA_000404065.3 Pinus taeda | reverse complement strand
TCCTCGATCAAATCTGAGGCATTTGATTTTGCGATCTGATTCATTTTCAACCAAAGCTTTGAAGGCTTTGAACTTTTCAAATGCTTCGTCTTTATGCTTTAGAAGTCCTATCCAATACGTTTTGGAAAAGTTGTCAATGAACAATATAAAGTATTCTTCTCCACGAGGTGACTTTTTCCTTGATGGACCACATAAATCAGTGTGGACAAGTTCAAGAGGCTTACTAGCTGATCCTTCCTTCTCAAGGAAATGTGCTCTGGTTTTCTTACCAAATTGACATGGTTTTCATATTGTATTTTCTAGAATTCTGATGTCAGGAAGATCGCGAACAGCCTAGAATTTTCATGCTTTCCTTAGCTGAGGGAAGCTTAGATGCCCAATCTTCTGTGCCATAGCTAGTGTTCATCATTTTTGTTGAGATAACACTGTTGTTGTCCTCCCTTGAGTATGTATAAATTATTTGGAGTTCTTATGCCTTTGATCATTGTTTCTCCTGTATCAAGCTCACAAACAACACATCCATTTGATCAAAATACTATCTCATTTCCTTGATCACACATTTGATTGACATTCAATAGATTATGCTTTAAACCATCAACATACATAACATTCCCAACTTTAACCTTTTCTTTTAAGAGAACAGAGCCTTTACCTTTTATGACTGCAGGAGTGTCATTTCCAAATGAGACCTTCCTTTCCTTTTCTAAGGCATTATATGACTGAAGTTTTTCTTTATCACCTATCATGTGTTTCAAGCATCCACTGTCGATGTACCATTGATTTTATTATCCTTCTACATATAAGGCTATACCACATTTTTCGGTTTGCGGTTCTTTATTTCTCCATGTTTTGGGACCCAATGAAGTTTGCTCCTTCTGAGATGTTTGTCAAAATTTACTCCTGCATTGAGAGTCTTCATGACCGAAGTTGTTACAGATAGAGCATTCTATTTCATTTTCAATAGCAAAAAAGTTATTGTAGGTCCTTTTCATGATCCTAGTCACATTCCTTTGATTTCGTGCTTCTCTATTCATGATGGTCTTGTAAGCAACAGATTGAGTAGCTTTGTGTCCAAAGTTATGACATGAAAAACATTGGCCATTAAAGAAATTCTTACGATTATCAAATCTACAGACCTGGTGATTGTAGTTTCCATTGACATTCATTCTTGAAGCAAATTGAGAATGATTTACCTGTGGTTGGTTATAAATTTTGTTCATCCTTGAAGTGGATTGAACTCGATTTACTTGGTGATCTTCTTTAAGCCTTTGCTGACGATTGTCAACCTGTTCAATTCTCCTTGTTGCATTAAGATAGCTTTTGGAGGTTGATAGCTTCTGTGCTTGAGATGATTCTTTAGTATGATGATGGGTTTCTTTATTAGAGGAGAAAGCTGCACTTTGATAATTTCATCTAAAGTTTCTGATCCTTTAGCAAACTTAAGATTGAGAGCTTTTGTTTTCTCAATATCTTTCCTTAGACCCACAATTTCACATTCTAACTTTTCATTGTGTTTTTCCCTTTCAGCAAATTGGAATGTCAGAGTATATATAATCACACTCTTTTCTTCCAAACAGATTTTAATTTTAGAAATTTCTTCATAGAGACCATCTTCATATAAAGCATCCAAGGAATCATCATCTTCAAAAGCCATCAAAAGTATATAATCATTACTATTTTCATCTTCATCACTATTTGATAAACCATCGCTATCTTCATGCGTATAGTAGCTCTTCTTATTTACACTCTGTTTTCTATTCCATTTTGTTGATTCCTTACCTTTATCAAGTTTATCTTTATGAGGACATTTGGCAACTTAATGACTGACTCTTCCACAAGAAAAACATTTGAAAGGTAGTTTACCTCTGAATCTTCCAGAACCTCGTTGAAGGTTCTTGACAAAGTTTGATTCTTCCTCTCCTTCTGACGTATGTCCTGATTCATTGAGGTCTCGTCTTCCCGAAGCTTTGAATATGGCTTCTCTCATATCTGATGGACCCCCTTTTCTCATTTCATAAGCAATTAGGATTTCGTGTAGCTATGACATAGTGATACTCTGAAGATCCTACTTTTCTTCTATGGCAGAAACTTTTGATTCAAACTTAGAAGACAAGTATCTTAAAACCTTTTCAACTAAAGTAACTTCTTTTATCTCTTCACCCAAGATTTTCATGTGATTAACAATCTCATCTATACATAAGAAATAATTAGCTATACTTTCATCATTATGCATTCTGAGAGTTTCATATTGAATTCTAAGAGATTGTAGTTTTGCACGTTTTACCTGATTGTCTCCTTCATAGCTTAGAATGATCTTGTCCCATATTTCTTTGGTGGTTGTAAGATGCATAACCTTGACAAATTTTGATTGTGACAGACTCCCCAATAGAGTATTGACAGCCTTGGCATTTGTTTCATACTACTTTTTACCTGTCGTATCTGTAGGAATTACTGATGGAAATGTGTATCCTCCTTCCACGATTTCCCAAACATCTGTTCCAAGAGATTGAAGATAGGTTGTGGTTCTTACCTTCTAATAGACAAAGTTGCTCCCATCAAAGATTGGTGGTCTAATGGATGCCTCTCTTTCGTAGTTACTCGTTATGATAGATCTTCCTTCAAGCGATCAAGCTTCTTCTGAAGGACCTACTATGATACCAATTATTGGAAATAATACTGAGAGGGGGGTGAATCAGTATTAGCAAGTCAATAATGTTTCTTTTCACAATCAGATTTGTATACGTTACTTCAGTTAATGAAACTTGTGTATATATGCAACTGTTGTTAAGAAAACTAGCGTATATCATGCAGACTTATAATTTAGTTAATTCATCAGATGTTGATCTTTAATCTATGCATCATAACCATATAACAGTAACCAGGTATAGTAAAAACAGAGCAGAAAATCACACACAAGAACACAAGATATAAGATGGAAGCCCAATGTGGGTGAAAACCACCTACTGTAATTCGTCTCTATCTTCTTTTAATAAGAAACTTCTTTTTACAATGTTTCTGTACTGGTGCAGTCTTATACCAGTACACATGCTACAGAAGGATACAACCCTCTCTCATTATCCAGATTCTCCTAGAAGGGAGCTACAACCCCCTTAGCTCTTGTACTAGCTGATGTACTAGTACGTAGGTGCTGACATACAGAAGGCTACTGTTAGAGTCGGTCTTTACATCCCTCCGTCAGAGATCATTTCTCTTTTTGCATTTCCTTTTTAGGTGTCTCGCTCGATTCACTTAGTTGCATTCCACTAGGGGCGTGCAATAATCTGATGGAAGGGCCTTGTCATTCACTACCCCTCATGCCTTATGCTGCTGGCTCAGGTCTGTTCATCAAATGAATTTTAAGGTCATTTACAGTCCTGTTTGATGTCTAGGTCAGCAAAGAGTTATTTTAGTCATTAGGTCTAGGGTTTAATGCCAGCAGGCCAAAGGGAGGATTAGAATAAGTTTTTATCGCAAAATTTCATTGTTATATTGCTTGATCGTGACTTTTCTTCAAAACCCTATTTTGTAGAAAGTCATCATTTTGTTCTTTGTAATAAATGTCATGTACATTTTTCAAGTTTCCAGTTGTCAAAATCTACAGGCGCAGCCCTGGTCATCCTTTGCCGTATTCAAAATCAGTCATCCCTACAAAATTTGACAAAAAGTTTCATCATTCAAGTTCAAAAGTCAGAGGAAACAAAGGAACAAAGTTTGTTTTAAAATGTGAAAAGAGCCGGAGCCAAAACATTACAAGAATGGGTTTGTATGAAGCAAAAATCAAGTTCTCAATTATATGAGGTAATTCCATTGTTTTTACAACCAATCTGCACGCCAAAGACATCACAGAAAGTCGAGTATAAATGTGGAGGAACAAAATCGTGGTTTGAAACCGGGATTGTGCATTGTAATTATGTGTGCGGCGCATAGGCACGATGCGACGCACATAAGCATTTTCCACAGTGTAATTTTGCACTAGCACGGCGTATACAGCCCGCGCGGCGCACTGGGTGTGTGCGCGGCGCATAGGGCTGACCAGCCAGTTTTTCACCACCGCTTCAACAAAATTTCAAACTAACTCAATTTCCTATGCTCCCTAACTGCAGGTGTGTCGTATCATTGTTTTTATTCATGAAGGAACACGCTTCATGAACTAGAGGTAAAGGAGGCATTGAGTTTCTTGTATCAGTGACTAATTACTTTAGATGATGGAGAAAAAATGCGCTGGTAAAAATGGTACGCAGGTCAATACAGCTAGTGGAAACTACATTTCTAAGCTCTTAACTTTTATACCATCCGCTCAAATCATCAAACAAGGTGACACAACTAATTTCTTCAAATTGAAAGCACGAAGAGCTTATCATTTTTACAAAGAAAAGGGGATTTTAAGAAAATGGATATGTGTTCGCTGGTATTGAAGGAGATATTATTGATTTTAGCAAAATTACAGCTAGGATCGTTCATTAACAATACATTTTTCCCTTTATTAAAGGCGAAATCTTAGTTCAAAACCATTTTTATTAAAAGACAGTTTTTATTCAAACGGCAAAAAGGAAAGCGAACAGTCAAAGACCGAATGCCTAAATTTAAAATGAAGACATCAACCATAGCAGAGAAATAGGATTGGAGGTCTATTTTTGTCTTCAGTTACGATTCAGAAGGTCTACGCTACAGGGCCTACTCATTGGTCATCAAACAGATTTTATATGTAACGCTGCTCCTTTTCAGATCAGGTGGTTGGCTTTTCAGCTTTTATTAGTTAATGATTAAACAATTCCTTTTTTTTTTGGGTCGATTTATTTTCTCACATGGGGGCTTATTTATTATTGTAAAATCATTTATAAAGAGGGGGGAATTCTGGGAAAAGTGTGGAAGAAAAACTCAGCGCTTCATTGTACAGTTCTGGCAGAGAATTAATGAAATGATGCAGCTATGATTCATGAGATTCATGTGGTATGAGTTTAGCATATGTTTCTTCTTTCTGTTTCATATGTATCTTGTTATGTTTTACCGTTCATTCATAATCATTTCTAGTTGAATGCTTTTAAGTAAGAAAGGTATAATCCAGTTTATTGCTCTGCCTTGGGAAAGCATTTATGCTCTGTGTGTCTTCTTCCGTTTGAAAAGGATTCATTTATTATGCCATTTTCAACCTCTAAAAAGACTTTCCACTCCATATTATTTCAATTTGATTGCTAAACTTCCTGCCTATCTTGCCCCATGAAATACTCTGTGTCTTTGATTTAATTTCTCCGCTCATGCTGTCCTTTGTCCCATACAGCCCTGAAAATTCAGTCATTCGTTAAATTACCTCTTTCATATTTATTTACTAGCCTAAAATCATCATTACAAGTCATCTCGAAACCTATTGAGCATTTTTACTGAGTTTGACCCGGAGATCTCCTGTCCTCGTAGGGCTAGCTATGAGGCTGAGCGTGGTTTGATGTTACCTTGAATTTTGCCTTCTTTCAGCCTGAGGTAGATTTGAGCTCTAATATAGTGGTGACTCCACTGGGGAAGAAAACGGTTTGCTTATTGATGTCATTTGTTTTATGAGCTACAGACGGAGCCTGAAGTCATGCCAGGTAGCCTTCAAACTGCTCTTGCTTTGCGAGTGCATAGTAGATAAGTGTTGCTTTAGCCAATCTCCGGCTTAGCTTGTAAACGTGACATCTAACTTATGAATCGCCCCGGTACATGTATCAAGTTCAGATCTGATGGTTGATGGTGGACAACGATCAGACATAAGAATGCTGAAATCATTCACCTAACGAATCCATTCACTGAAAAATCCAGAAATCAATCCTTCATGGTGACTCCACTGCAGGAAAATCGGTAGCTTTAAGATTTTCAAGATGCAACGGGTTGCAAGAAGATACGCTCCCATGAGCCGAGATCACATCCCAGGTTTTCCAAATAAAATGTCCAAGGTGGATTGGCTTCAGAATTTGCCTATGTTCAGAAATGTGGAAGGTAATGACGCCACTCTTCATTTGGTGAAATTTCACATTCATATGCATAAATTAAAGATCAATTTTCCTGAAGACTGTTTGATAAAAATGTTTATGGCTACTCTAGAATATGAAGCCCGAGCTTGGTATGAAATTTTGCCACCTGCTTCTATTTATTGTCTAAAAGATTTTCATACAATATTCTTTGAAAGGTATAGAGAATCTTGTCCATCCTTAATATTAGTGCAGAATTGTTGTGAACACGTTAATAGTTTCATTGAAGATCTTGAGAATTTTTATGGAGATAATGAATTGATGGACAGAGAAATCATGGAAGCATTGTATGAAAATTCGTTTCAGCAGCACACAGAAATCTTAGAGGATACTTATCAAGATCAGCGAGTTGAAGATTTCCATATGGCTGAAAATGATGAAAGAAGAAGGTTTATTTCAGATCTGGTTGAAATAAAGGATGATACACAGGAAAATGATGTTCCAATCTCAGATATTGATGACGATAAATCAGATCGAGAGATAAATTGTGATGAGGAAAAACATGTTGTTCTGGATCTCATAAAAGAGAGTTGTATTGTTGAGGCTGCCTCAAATGAAGAAAACAAAGTTACAAACCTAAATTCTCTCATCCCAACAGAACTAGATCTTCACAAGGAGGTAGTTCGTTCCCTCTATGAAAAACAATTTCATATGTATCTTGTTATGTTTTACCTTTCATTCATAATCATTTCTAGTTGAATGCTTTTAAGTAAGAAAGGTAGAATCCAATTTATTGCTTTGCCTTGGGAAAGCATTTATGCTCTATGTTTCTTCTTCCATTTGAAAAGGATTCATTTATTATGCCCTTTTCAACCTCTAAAAAGTCTTTCCACTCCATATTATTTCAATTTGATTGCTAAACTTCCTGCCTATCTTGCCCCATGAAATACTCTGTGTCTTTGATTTAATTTCTCTGCTCATGTTGTCCTTTGTCCTATACAGCCCTGAAAATTTAGTCATTCATTAAATTACCTCTTTCATATTTATTTACTAGCCTAAAATCATCATTACAAGTCATCTTGAAACCTATTGATCATTTTTACTGAGTTTGACCCGGAGAGAGGCCTCTCCTGTCCTCGTAGGGCTAGCTATGAGGCTGAGCGTGGTTTGATGTTATCTTGAATTCTGCCTTCTTTCAGCCTAAGGTAGATTTGAGCTCTAACAGCTACAACCTTCTCTTTTCTTCCAAAAACCACATTTCATAAATTTTTAGGCTAGATCCATCAATAACATCAATCAAACGTCAAATATATCTACATCAACCAATCTCCTTTGTACCAACCAAAACTGAATCAAACAATCACTTTTATGAAAGCTATAACCAAAACACAGTAACAATAGCCAGAACCCAAGCCAGAACCTAGAACACTGCAACAACAAACAGAAGTAGCTAAAACATACTTTATGAAGTGTACACTACTTCAATGTGTCAAACCTGCGTGCATATGCACTTTGCTCAAGACAAACCTGCGTATACGCTATTTTGAAATGATGAACCAGCGTGTATACACGCCTTTGCTGTAATGAACCTCCGTATAGATCTGTAAAAGATGATTTAACCTTCACAACTATTTAGACATCAGTTATACCCAGATCATCAAATTTACATATTACGACATGCACCAACTAAAAATATCAAAACCACATAAAGATACTTCTCTTCAAGTCTTAAGATCTTGATCCATCAATAGAACTTATCCTTCTTCAAGTGCTCAGGTTCCTCCTTGATTTAGATCCAGTTGTACACCATAACCAAATGACCAGTATTCTAAATATTGCTCTTCATTAGATATTCAAATTACTTCAATGCCTTTTGCCTAATGATCTCCTCCTCCTTTTATAGTCTTAGGCCTTACTCAATACCATGGTCCAAAACCACTTAGATTCAATACCTTGGACCAAATACCTGGGGTCAACACTTCGGACAAAATACCTTGGACCAATACCACGGACCAAAACCAAATTCTCCAACATGTACGTGCCTTTCCTTGCGTGAAAGTGCATGTATACGCATACACGCCTTTTGTTTGGCGAACACGTGTGTATACGCAGCTTGGTCAAGGGGAACCTGTGTATATCTCTTTTTCCTTCATTCTGAAAGCCTAAACTATGATCTTCATCTGAGTGAGTTGCCATCAAGGACAACACCTGTGTCATAATGCCAACAATATATAACATCAAATTGTGAAAATTCAAATTATTAGCACCCAAAGAAATGAAGAACAATTCATACTTACCATTTGAACTTCCTATATCTGTTGTTTGCAAAACGAGTAGTTGATCTTAGGAAGGATAATATTTAGTAAATCACATAACCTTCTTTGTCTTCTTCCTAAGTGATGGAATCATCATTAATTCTCGTAAAGGGACAGTTATATGGGATTTAGTTAAGTACATATCCAAATCAATGTTAATTTTGAACCTTCTTAAGTTGATATCTTATAATTCAAACTTACATCTTGGACCGTTGTTGATTGGCCCTTTATTTTAAAAATATTCTTAGGTTGGCTTTATCTTGAGATTCTTGAGGCTGACTTTGTTGTTCCCCCTTTCTTTGATAAGTTATCCATTTTTTATCTCTAATCATCTTCCTCATTTCTTCTTGAGAAGGTCTAGGGGCTAAGACTCTCTCAATGGCTTCTTGGTCAATCATTCGATCATTGGAAAACATATAGTAATTGTTGACCATATTTAGGATTTCTTCCACATAGTTGTTGAGGTCAGTTGGGCCATCCCTATTAATTTCACTTGCAAGTTTAGTTATCTCTTTGGCATATAAGAAAGTGTCTTGGAAATGTGGTAGATTGTAAAGTTGACACCAAAGGAGATCTTCGTAATCCACCCTATTGTTTCCACTAAGAGGATTTAGGAGTCTTTGAATTTGTTTAATGTCTTGAATTATCCCAATTGGAATTTCCCCTAGGTTTAAACCTACTTTGCCTCTCTAGTAGGAGTATCTTATTTTACATGGTCCAGTTTTGTTGTTGGAGTACTTCATTTTATTTTGAAAAAAAGTCTCCCATTCTCTTCATTGCATTGGCCAAACATTCTTATCGATGATTTTTCAGTATTTATGGTATTCTTTTCCATTTTGGATTCATATGAAGAGGCTCTAGAAGCATTAAAGGTTATATTTAGAGGAAATTCTTAAATTTTAGCTACATATTCCTATGCTAAATCTAAATTAGTAGGGTTCTTATCTATTAGTAAGAAACCAAAATTCCTTTCAAATGGATTTGTATAATCTAATAAGATGACCACATGGTTTGGTTTCAAGTTAAGAGGAAAATCCATTATCAACTTATTAAACTTTACATAGAAATCCTTAACTATATCACTATCCTTCTTCATCTTATGAAGTTGTATGGACATTAATCTTGCATATTTCCTAATAGACCACCTTTTTGTAAAATAATTCCAATCTATGATACCATAGTATAGTAATCCATTAAACCATGTTTTAACATTTTCTTCTAGAGACAATGCAAATAATTTCATGGCTACATCTTCATCTTCATTAGGAATCCCATGCACACCAATAGCCTAATAAAAACTAGCGATGTGTTTCTTAGTTGATATTGCATTGTTACTTGAGAATTTAGCCAACAAATTTTCATATTTTTCAAGCATGGCCTGAGGGAAATTGTTTATCCCAATCATACTGAATGATTTGTAGACATTTCTAACCCAAGATTTATCACCCATGATGATTTTTCTTGTTTGAGTTACAAAATGGATTGGATCCATAGTAATGGCACTATAGAAGGCTTGAGAAACCTCTTCCCCTCTCTTTAAAACCTCTTCAGTATTTGAAAGGGTCTAATAAAGGGTTAGATTAGAACTTCTTGTTGAATATTTACTACTAGACTCTTCCTACCATGGAGGTGCTCTGTAAGTTAATAAAACCTCCAATTATTTCTCACCATATTTAATTGGATCCAAACATTGAATATAGGGAATGGACTTTACCATGGCAACAATGCACAAATATTATCTCTTAGACTCCCTCTAGAGGAAAATATCTGACCTTGGATATGGGAAAACATAAGTATACTACTAGGTAAGCCACCCATTGTTACTAGGCGACCTTTCCTCTTTCTTAAAGTCTCAGGAAAGGTCCTAAACCTAAAAAGGGAATAATTAAATGCCTATTCTCTATTTGCTACATGGTTAGACAGTTCATTCTATTAGAATGAGTAGTCAGTACATGCTTCTAGTCATATAAAAAAAGATGTGGGGATGATGGCCTCATCCAATTTTTGGCCCCAGCTTTGCATTGCCCTTGTCACCGCTGCCTATTTATATGTAGTCTTGAAAGTTTTTTTATAAATGTTGTAAATATATCTATGCTCACTGTGGGATGGCTTCAACAACATCAACTAACATTCTCTCCAAATTATCCCTGTCATTGTACTGTTGGAAAAAAATGTGTATCTAATTTGTAAGAAATGAACACAAAGTAACCTCTAAGTGATTACTCGATTGTTTCCTAGAGCAATTAGAAACTGATCAATTAAATCAACTAGTGGACCAATGGGGTTTCCAAAGCAATTTACTGTATTACAAATCTATCCATCAAGATGTTCATCATCTTCACAGAACATTTTGAGTATTGTTTCAAACAGTGCTCATTACTCCAATGAATTACAATGACTACCCATACAAGTGGAAAAAACATTAAAAGTAACAATAGTAGGTTGACAATATTTAGCACATCATTGGCATTTGACATTGCTACTCACGAGATTTGGTCTTTTACTGTTTCTATATTCTCTCCTCTTTTTCAATTATATTATCTAGAATGATATGACAAATGGAGAAAAAACGCCTAGTAAATTATTTTAGTCCTATGTAATAAATAGTGGAACCCTCCGTCAATAAATTTCATAACAAACTATGCATGTTAGCCCTTAAATAGAGTTTATTTACTTTCTTACGTTCTTATAATTACCATGTCTCTAATATTAAATGGAGCTATGCAAATAATTTTCTACCCTTTAAATAGGGTAAGTAAATTAATATGTGATAGAGAAGTTGTCCACAACACCTTATTGACACTAACTTGAAAGTTAGCTTGGTTGGAAGAAGTTCCCATCGGAAAGTATCTTTTTTAGCTGAGGGGTTTGGCTTCATGTTTTTGGTTTTGCACTATAGTGTAGGTGTAACTTTTCATGTGAATTCAGTCTTGGTCAAGCGTTTCTTGCTAAATTAATTGGTAAGGTGGCATTCTATATCCAAAAGGTTGTTGTTCTTAAAAAGGAAAAGGGAGCTTGCATTCCACTCTTAGATATGGGTGCATACGAAATCTATCTACTTCATCATTGAGAATGGGAGTTGGAAAAATATTATTCTATTACATACAATTAGATCCATGTGAATTTTATCTACTTCATCATTGAGAATGGGGTTGGAAAAAATATTATTTTTGTACATACAATTTTATTATTGTATTAAGTCAAGATGAGGAATTTCACATCACTTATCAATGAAAATTCCATGACGATGTTCACCCATTCAAGGACAATTTTTTGTGACGCAACCTTGCTTAATTTCTACAACATTATACTAAGGAAACCTTTAATGTGGGAGAATGATAGGGTTTACAAGTCACATTGTCAGCATCACCATCCTCAATATCGTGTACTAATGCTAGTGAGCTACTAAAGTCATTCTGAAAAGTAAGGCTAGCTTAATTTATGCAAGCCAATCTCAAAAACTAATCAAACATTATAAAAGGTTCATTTTCTTGAAGTTCCACTCACAAGTCATTAAAAACACTCCAATCCATACTCATATTTCCTTATTTGCACAACTTAATAAACAAAATCAACTAAACCTGCTTCTTTAAGAAAACTGGATACCTTTAGGCTAGCAAGCAGGCCATTTGATTGACTCAGTTCCCAAGTTCCATTTCCCACCAAATCAAGTATTAGAAAGGTTGATATCAATTAGTGTTGTTATCTATAGTGAAACACAAAAATTCAACAACAGTTTTCCATCTATGCCTAGCTATGCTTTTTGGTTTTTTGAATTTACCGAAGTTTCCCTTTCTTAGGGCCTTGGCTTGCTTCTAGAAAGTTTTTTTTCATTTACTCTATGCTTCATCTAATTACTTAGAGAGAAATATAAATGAGGATAGCCATTACTAGAAGAGAGGAGGCCACCTATAGGACAACCATGGAGATTGAAAGGTGGAATTATAATGAGATAAAAAATCTGCGAAATTATATTTTTTTACTACGCAGACTTCCGTCGAATATTCGACATCACAGGCTAATCATTGAATATTTTACTCATAGGCATACTTTTCAGATAATTGATGCCATAATTGAAGAAAATAAGTTTCGGTCATTTTACACTCCCGTCAGACATAACTCTGATCTGATGAATATCTGATGCGTCAACATCGGTCTACATGCCCCAAACCTGCGGAACGACTCGTCTGATATTCAAAATTCTGGCCGAAATAATTCAACTTGACATCAGTTACCCGATGCTTATACGTCGAATGAGCCACTCAAGACCGATGGAAGGGAGCATCAGAGCGATAACACTCCCTTCACACAATTTATGTACACTGTCGATTATCCAACACCCAACATCAATTTTTCTCATCAGACAAACCTAACTATTTGTCGAATATATAATGGCCAATTGTCGCAATTTTTCATGTCTAGGGTGATGAAATGCAACATGAGACCTGTTAGATATTCGATTTTTTATCCGTCAAATATCTGATGATTTACAGCGTCGCAAAACCGATTTCAAAACATTTATTTTTTATGATAATTTTTTCATTTCTTTGTGTGGAATAATCGAAATCTGTACCACCGAATATTCAATGTTAACTAAAATATCAGCTATTCGACATAATTCCAATGATGATTTGATGAGCACCAATGTTTTGGTTAGTAGATGCCAATAAGTCACATATCTGACTGATAGCCATTAGATTTTGGCCTCATTTGTATTACTAGAAGAAATTATATTTCAGATCATTCATATTACAATATGAAAATATTTTCTACATTGTTGCTCCAGATGGCCTCATTTGTATTACTAGAAGAAATTATATTTCAGATCATTCATATTAGAATATCAAAATATTTTCTACATTGTTGCTCACCCCTGGGAAACTCAATCCTTTTCCTTCTAACTATCCTTCACTTTCCTCTATTGTTGTGGTGTCATTGGTTGTCATGTATTCCTTTTTGTCTTCTTTACTATCTACACATCCACGCCCTTTTACTCACCACACCATCACTTTAAATAGATGCTCAGTCATTGCCCCATTTACCACATCATATTTGTTGTTGTTTTATAAAATCTCAGATTGTAGAATTTACAGAGTTCTTTCTTTTGACAATTGAGGGGTTTCCTTTTTATGTCAAATAGTGATGAGGAGAGATGGAACTTACCATCTATCCTGATGATTACCTTTATTCTTTGAATTTTTAGGTGGAAATAGCCTCTTGTAGCGCCCAATATTCTTCTTGTAGCACTATGTACATAATCCTATAGCACTTTATATAGAATCTTGTAGAATCGTGTGTTGACTCCTTGCAAAAATAAGGCTTTCTTGGCACTCATTTCCTCATTTCTTGATCCTTTGTCCTAATGCACTCTTGTAGGTAAAATGGTGATCTTATTGATATCACTTTCATTGAAATGTATTTCCAATCCTCTCACTGTTATCACAAACTCTTGGTCACTTGGATTCCTTTGGTTGATTATAAATTCCAATGCAAGTTCATTATCATATGCCTTAGTTTTTTAAGGTAACCCATGTAGTTGCAATTTTGAAAAATGGTGAGTAATCTCTAGTTGTGGAATTTCTTTGGATTTTGCTTGGATCACACAGTTGATGCCCCACAAAGGTCTAGGTGTCCCTTATGCTTCCCACAAATCACTTTGAGGGTTCCTCTTGATATCTTTTCCTCCTAGCCTTTATTAAAACTCATTTCAAAGAAAAATTGGTTAGGGGAAGGAAAAATTGATGCCCAACTAAAAAAAAAGTCCATTTTCCTACTATCATGGTCAATTCACAAGAAAGACTCATACTTCAGTTCCATTTTGTTTTTAGAGATTCGCTACAAGATGTTCTATGGGAAAAAAGTTGAACAATTGTGCAAGCTTCTTATCCACAGGAGGTGACAAAAAATAGGTACCTACCCTTCCCTTGGATGCTCCTTTATGAAACTATGGTTTTGTGGCCGAAATTTCTCAATATCGGGTTCTTTTAACCCCTCTAGATAATCCTATATCACGTTAGATCGATCCTGTAGCAGGTAGTTCGAATCCTATAGAAAATTGCGTTAATCATGTAGCAAACTTGTTTAACTGATATCTATCAAACGATATATTATATTCTTTTGAATTTTTTTTAGCATATTACCATCATCCTTATACATCTCCCCATAAAAAATCTTTGCCAATTGATGCACAAATTTTGAGAACAACAAAAAATGGTTGTAGGTGATGATGACCAATTTCTTGAAAAATATGCATTGGAATTTGTTGAAATGATTTTATCATGTTACCATAATCCTTATGCATATCCCCATAAAATACCTCAGCCAATGGATGTAAGGTTTTTTAGATATGGTCAAGAAAATTCCTACCCTATGTTTTTTTGAAATTCTAGAATATCCTGTCGCAACACAGAACTTTATTGTAGAAGTTACAAGACAATGAGAAAAATTAATGGGAAAGGCTTTAGAATGATGGGGAAGGTTAGAAATGGATGAGGGTGATGGAAATGAAGCTAATGGTGATGAAAACTAGGTTGGTGGTGATGAAAACAAGGTCGGTGGTGATGAAAACAAGGTTGGCGATGATGAAAACAAGGCTAATGGTGATGAAAACAAGGTCGGTGGTGATGAAAACAAGGCCAGTGGTGATGAAAATGAGGATAATGGGAGATGATAGAGAGGCTAGATAAAAATTAAGTTTGGCCAAGAATTTAGCTTATGGATGGCTTCCTTTACTGACCCCCAATTCTTAGACACACAGAAGAGAAATTACATAGCACTCATGAAGCCCAAAGGATTCGATTACATACCTTGCCTACCTGACAAGCTGCTTGATGGTGCTGATGATTTGGATTGAAAACTTGTTTTTCAAGTGTTATTTGAGCCAAAATCTATGTTGCAGGTGCTGCATGGAGGCCCGATTCTTCATTGATGACTATAGTTAGAGGTTTTCTTCTTCATGGTTGACTGCTTGGCTCCATGGTTGGATATTCTTGTCCTTTTTGCATGGTTGTCCAAACTTCCTTTTTCATGTTATTGCAATCTTCTTCAAATGAAATTAATGATGTCAAGGCCCTCTTAGCGTCTTATCTTCGATTCTTTCTAAATAATGGTGGTTTTGTTGGGCGCTTGAAAGCTGCTATAGGAAATAGAGTTTCTTGTAGTAGTCACAAAGACTCCATAAAATCACCATTTCTTGGAGCTCTTATTGTTGTGGAAACTTAATGGAGATCAGGTAAGGTTATAGTACATGTATCTATGGCTAAAAGCAAGAAGTAGAGGGATCAAATGTTGACTTTGACACGGAGGTAGAACTAATGCATGGAAAAATGCAAAATTTTGAAAGTGGTGGAAATCAAAATGTGCTTGATTGGATTTATGGGAAATGTAATTTCGAGTATAAAGTTACCTTTATTTTCCTCAAATTATGAAGAAAAATTGGTTTGAAATATTTTGTAAATAGGCTAGAAATCTATGGGGAAATTTTAGGCCAAAAATGAAAGTGCTTGGATTCCAATTTTGACTTGGGGATGGATAGAGTATTATTTTAGAAGGTTAATTATGCCTTCCCCAAGTCAAATTGACAATAAAAAGTTGGTGTTCTAGATTTTTTCTAAAACATGCTTATAAATGAGACAACAATGAGCTTGAAATGATGGTGTAGAGTGGCAGGAGTGGATTTTGGGTACTTGGGATAGGTGGGAATAATTTTGTTGAGTTCAAATACACCTTTATCCCCTTAAGAAATAAAAGAATTGGTCTTTTGTGTCCTTTTATCAAGATTGTCAGTATTGTGTAGCATTATAGGACAATCATGTCGTGTTTTGGGACCATGCTTCGAATGAGTTGGAAATTGATGAAATGAAAGGGTAAAAGGTATGGAATCATGTTAGGAGGATGGAAAGGGGTGAATTGACCTTGCCTTGACCCTTCTTGAACAATTTTCATAGGAGGTAAGAATCCCAAGGTTGAATGTTTTTTTTTTCCTGCATGCCTCACTACTCATTTATTTATTTTTTGTGAGACTGACCTGTTTATTTTCCTTAGGTAGGTGGAGAAGTACCCAAAAGAAAACACATAGATGAAATTGGAACAAAAAAGATCCTACTTTTTCATTTTTTACCTTTTTTTTCTTTAGGTTTATTGCCTACGTCAGTGAGGTTTTCAACCAATAGTTTTTCCTAGGTGCCTCAAAAGAGTTTTTCACGAAGGATCTTATTATTATTATCATCATCATCTCAACTCAATAACTCCTCACAAAAGTTTTCAACTAGTGAGCTGATCTCAGGCACCTCAAAGGAGGATTTCACCTGAGATATTTATTTTTCTCTTTTTTCTAAGAAAACGAATACTTCCAATGGAGCCATGTACGGAAGACTAATACACTCATATGCAAGTTTGAAAGATGTGTTTTGAGATATATGAACATGTGAGAGATCAACTGCTTTGATTGAGATGAGATCAAGAATTGTTGAAGAAGAGCATGTTGTTGCAACTTAATGACTATCTAGAACCAGATTTCAATATAGTTGTGATGCCCTTGGTTCACTTGCTCATTTGGATCACTATTTGTGTCCTCTTCTACCATGACATTCATATATTATATTCTGTGTTGATTAGTCTCTTGAACACATAAAGAATAAGATGATAAAAATAGTAGAAATTCTTCAATCGCAGGCTCCCATGTTTACTCTCCATCAAATGTGGTACATGATTCTTTAGTCTCCTCTGGATCTTCTTCCTCTAGATCTTGTTCTTCAATGACATCAAGAGAACCTCTTTTTATCAATGTTCTTCCTGATCTAACATGAAAATAATTTAGATCAAAGGAGTTGTTTGGAAGCCTTGTACCTTAGCATTGTAAGTGGGTTGAGTTACTTCATTGTTTGGGTTCAGAAATGGTTGTAAAGGTAGTTGAGTAGGAGAGGATCTTTGAGATGGATGTGGTTGAGGCTATAGTTGTGGTGGAGGTAGATGGTATGGATAGCAAGGATTTCGGTATGGAGGATATTTAGGAAAAGATTGAGGATATTATGGATTTCTCTGATAAGGCCCTTACCAACCTTATTGCCAAGATTGGTTTTGGAGTTGAGATGGCCAAGGTTTCCAAGGAAAGGGTGTGTTCCAATTACTTTGAGATTATTGTGTGTAACCTTGAAATTGTGAATTAGGAGCTTTCATCATACCAAGTTGACTATGCTGCCATGGTTTTCGTGAAGCTACATAACAAAGTTTATTTGGTGTTTGATTTGCTCCACTATCCTCCTAGTAAACTTCCTTTAACACTCGTAATGACAAACGATCTTTAGTAGCATGTGATTCTACACAAATAACACAAATTTCTGCATCCTCTTTTTGCTCATTTTTCATTCTTAACATACCTGCTAGTTCACTTAGATTGCTAAGAACTTTTGTTTTAAAGTTATCTAGAAAATTAAAAAGTTCAACTTGACTTACTGATCTCAATGTTGAGTTACTTACTCTTTCCTTTGCTCTTGATATGGGCTTGCATATTTCACACATTTCTTCAAATGATAATTGGTATACATCCCCACTACTCATTAGATCAAGGAGATCAATCCACTAATCTATATTTGTTCCAAGCTAGATGGTTTTTAGTGTTTCAAATCCTAAATAATGTACCTTTTCCCTCTTAACATGATACATAAATATCTCTATTAAATCATCAAGGTCCTTATCTTCTTTTTTATTCATTTTAAACATTCTTCTTTAAGATCATGATCTTTATATTTTTCTAGAAATATCTTTTGCATATCATTATGTGATATTATTGAATTAGTCCCTAAACCCATGAACCATTTAAGAGCTTTGTCCTTCAATGTTGTTGGAAATAATCTCAATTTTTGAGTGTTTAATAAATAACCATAAGATATACAACGTATTTCAAATTCAAAGAGAAAGGTTTATGGAACTTTTGACTTCATGCCATGGAAATTTGGAAGAGAATATGGAGGGGTGTTCTTCATATGAACGTTGATATTAGTATTCTGAATGGGAAATCCAAGAGGATCTTCCTCAATGTCATCATCTCAATCCATTTCGCCTACCTTCTTTTCAACCCATTTTTCTTCTACTTACAAAAGTGGATGGTGATGTTCATCTAGACTTATGCAGGAATGCAATAGAGTAAAAATATAAACACAAACATAGAGATGCAGTGGAAATAAATCTTCATTTAATTAACATCAAAGAACTAAAAGATGCTTACATATAGAATGGAAATAAACTAGCTCAGTCAATGATAGCTTATCTCTGAGAAGAGAGGTGGCAGCTACATGCCTATGAACAATTTTATAATGAGGATCCAAGGCCTATTTATTATTGAGAAATAATGGAAAACCCTAAACATCAAAAAATCTAACCCTAGGATATGAAGCGCTGAAATCCTATGGGCCCCATTGGGTAAATTGGTACATCAACTTCCCAGGGTCATAACTTTGGCATACGATCTCTGTTTGACACGTACAATACCTCACTAGAAATATTTATTTGAAGACTACAACTTTCAATTCCAAACACAAGTCTAGTTATAATTTATATTCATTTTCCAAAAAAAAATGTCGTTTAGGGCCTCAAAACGGCTCCAAAAGTTTAGAACCTGAAAAACTTCCAAAACTCGTAAATTGTACTATAGTTAAGGAAACTGAAAGAAACAATGGTTGGGGTCTAAGTGGAATATGTGGATGGCCACCAATATTCACCTTGATAAGTCCTCTCCCCTTATGAAGCAATGGTCCCCATTACATTGAGTGCCTCCATGAAATGGGGAAAGTTCTGTTGAACTTGGTCCTTGGAGAGCCACTTGCCTTGGTGTTGTAATTATGATACATGTGTTGTACTTGATGGCAACCCACTTATAGAAGTACAACTCACTTGTATATGGTAACTAGATGAATCTACATAACTAGATGAATCTACAAGAGAGATATCATATGTGACAGAATGCATGGCAGTTCAAAGGAATCATTTTAGAAGTAATATGGAAAATTACAGTGTAATAGGTCTATTCAGAAGTAATAGGACATTGGTATAGAAGAACAAGAAGTTGGAACTTAGATCTACTGATCAAAGTAAAGAATGTAAAGGAAAAGGTTGATGTAAAGAATTTTAAGAAGTATATGTAGGTCCTCTTAGTCAAAACAGCGTATACACGTTGGTCCATAGAACAAAAAGAGTGTATATGTATACACACACTCCCATAGGAGGAAAATCTCATACATGTTGGAAAACCAAGGTTTTGGTCTGAGGTATTTAGTCCAAGGTATTTTGGTCCAAGGTATGGATCCAAGGTATTTGGTCTGAGGTATTGACCCTAGGTATTTGGTCCAAGGTATTGGTCTTAAGTGGTTTTAGTCCAAGGTATTGAGAAAAACCTAAAACTATATAAGGAGGAAAGGATCATTAGGCCAAGTGTGAAAGTAATGAATATCTTATGAAGAGTGAGATCAAAAGCAAATATGCATGTTATGGGTTATAGTGCTTTGCTTGATCTAAACTAAGGTTGAACCTTAGCAGTTGATGGGGGATGAGATCTAATGATGGATCATGATCATGAGACCTAAAATGAATTATTATTATATGGTTTGATCATGGATAGTCTAGATTTGAATGTTAACACATGATTTACACTGTAAATGTTTTGATTTGGGTATGTCTGAAGTCCGGAGGTGCAAAAAAGTTATGAAATAAGTATTTGCAGATCTATACGCTAGTTCACTTTGGTGAAGGTGCGTATACATGCTGGTTTGACTCTTCAAAGTAGTGTATGCAAAAGAAAATCTTGATGTTTAGGGATGGCTGATCTATCAGATCAATACTACTGTTTTGTTGTTGTTTTACTACTGTCTGTCAATGAAGTCTTCTTAGATTTGAAAAGTAAAACTAAATGCATAAAGAATTTGTGTCTCATTGATTAATTGATTGGGAAAGAAGGGTGATCCTTGTTGCTATCTATTTAGAAATTTGTAATATGATAGTAGATCTTCAGAATGTCACTGATTGGTACAGTTTGTGGTTTAGAGGTTTTATGATTCAGTATCTTTAGAGGTATATGTAGGTTGGGCAAAAGGAAGTAGCGTATACACACATGTTTGCTTCATTAAAGAAGTGTATACATTCTGACACATGCCTTTTGAGGTTACAGTTAGTTTTGGTTGTTGATGTAGTGTTCTGTGTTCAGATCTATGTATTGGTTACAATTATTTGTCTATCCCAGTTGATTGGTTGAATTTGATTAATTTTGAATGGATGGTTGATTTAGCTGTGTCAGAGGTTCAACGATTGTTTGATTTAGTTGTGTCAGAGGCTCAAAGGCTTCAGCGATTGATTGTTTCAGTTAGATCAGAGATTGATGATTGGGTTTCAGTTATATCAAAGATTGATTGGGTATTTGATTGATTAATTGTATAAGTGAGAAGAAGTGATCTCTGTCGCTGTCTGTGTAAAGATTTGTAAGTTGATAGTAGATATTCATTATATTACTGGTTGGTATAGACTTGATTCAAAATTTTATGTTTGCAGTAGTTTTGAAGGTATACACAGGTTTGATTAATGGAAGTAGCATATACACACAGTTTGGGTTCAGCTAAGTAGTGTATACACTCTGATGCATGGTTTTTGAGGTTACAACTGGTTCTAAATGTTGATGTAGGTTTCTGGGTTTAGCAAAATGTTTTGGTGTCACTGATATGATTGTTCAGATTAATTGAATGTTGGTTGATGCAGATGTATTTGATGGCTGTATTGCAATGGTGATTAATTTTGAGCTTCAATGTTGTTGATGGGTCTAATATGAAAATTTTATGAAACGTGGCCTTCAGATTGTGGTGTTGTGTTCCAGGAGTATCCAGTCTGAAAATTTATGAAACACGGTCCCTGGAGGAAGAGAGAAGGTCGTATCCTTTTATAGGTTGGTGCCTACGTACTGGTAAACATATCGGCCAGTACAAGAGCCAGGGGGTTGGAGCTCCCTTCCAGTAGCAGATGAAAAATGAGTGAAGGTTGGAGCCTTCTGTAGGTTGGAACCTACGTACTAGTAAACACATCGGCTAGTGCAAGAGCTAGGGGTTGTATCTCCCTTCCAGTAGAAGCTGGAGAACGAGAGAAGGTTGTAGCCTTTTGCAGGTGGGTGCCTGCGTACTGGTATGAGTCTGTACCAGTACAATGTTGTAAACAGATTTTCTTATTATTAAAAGAAGACAAAGATGACAGCAGTAGGTGGTTTTCACCCACATTGGGTTTCCACCTTAAATCTTGGTGTTCATGTGTGTTGCTTATGTGTGATAGTTTATTCTGTTATTACTGCACATGGTTAATGTTTAATGTTCAATAAAGTATTGATGCACTGATTAAAGATCAACATATGATGAATTAACTGAATCATAAGTTCACTGGATATACGTTGGTTACCTTAAGAACAGTTGTGTTCACACGCGAGTTCCCTTCACTAAAGTAGTGTATATAAATCTGATTATGGAAATGAAAAAGTTATTGTTTGTAAATACTGATTCACCCCCCCTCTCAATATTATTTCCAACACTTGGTGCAGGAGTTGGCCAGCTTTGACAACTCGATATAGTTGGAACTTATACTGGAGATTGTTCTTGATATTTGTGTCCATGATCCTATCAGTTGTGGCATGTTCGATACAACTTGGGTTGAGCTCTATTTGTGCCAGCTGCTCAGCAATGTCTAATGTGTCCAACAATGGGGGAAAGTATGGTTGTAGCCAGTCCACATTGAATAATGGGTTGAAGCCAAGGAACAATGGAATGATGAGCTTGAAATAATTGTCTCTTATAACATTAGTGATGGTGTAAGTTCCATATTGAAGCAGCTGAAGCTTGCGGTGGGGCCCAACAAGGTGCTCCTTCTGTAAATGTAACCAAACTTTGTTACCCACATGGAACTTGTGTGGCACCTGATGTTGATCATGACGATGTTTGTACTTAGAATTTAATTTTTCCAATACATCATGGACCTTCTGGTGGATGCGTTTAATGTTTTCAATGGACCTAGTAGCTCTGTTAGCTTCGGAATGGATATGAGTTGAATCTATCTAAGTAGCTGCAAGTGGTATGGAAGCATCAATGGGACATAGTGGTTGGAATCCCAACCCCACCCGAAAATGGCTATGGCTAGTTGAGTTATGGAGAGCTTTGTTGTATTTGTGCTAGACATAGGGGAGGCTTTCATCCCATGTGCATGGATGCTTTAAGTTGTGCACATGCATGATGTGCACAATCATCTTGTTGACGACCTATGTTTGGCCATCAGTTTGAGGGTGGAAGGTCATGGAATTAGTGACCTTGGTATCCAACAATGACCAGAGGCTTGACCAAAATGTACCTAGGAACCTATTTTCCCAATCCAAGATAGTGGATTGTGAGATCTCAAAGTGTACCCACACTCGTTCAAAAAAGAGTTCGATAGTGGCTTCTGTTGTGATATTCTTCTTGCAAGCTGCCAAAATGACCATCTTAGAGAATTTTTCGATGACCATGAAAAAGAAGTCATTTCCATTCTTGGTAGAAGGAAGGCTTGACATGTAATCTATGGTGATGGATTCCCAAGGTCGGCTAGGAGTAGGCAGAGGAGTATACATGCCTTGATTCTTGATTTTAGGCTTGGCAATGACACAGGCAATGCAGGATCTGATGTAATTCCCAGCATCACGTTGAAGGTTCAGCCAATAAAAATACTTTTGCAACACTACCATTGCTTTTTCTTCCCCAAAATTTCCAATGACCTGATTGTAGTGTGCCTCCCAAATATTCTTGGCACGCTCGCTTGAAGGAACATAGAGGTGTCCTAGGTGACATAATAGTGTGCCCTGAAGGTGAAAGTCTAGAACTTTCTTGCCTTCGAAGAGCATCTGGTATGTGGTGCCAAATTTTGGATCACTCTTGTAAAGATGCATCCATCCCAAAGTCTTGTGTCCAAAATATTTGAGAACAATGGTCAGTGCCATAACCGGTGGTCAATTGAGGTAGTTTGCAACAATATTGGTGTTTCCCTTCTTGTACTTAATGTTCAAATGGAATTGTTTCAAATATGTGGACCATTTCTGATGGTAATCATTCTTAAACTTTCCTTGTTTCTATATGAACATGAAGGGTTGGTGGTCTATGTGGATTATCATTTCCTTCCCCATAATGTAATGCTTCTATTGTCGATAGGCCTGCAGAATGGAATACATCTATTTGTCTTAAGTGGGATACTTTTGAACTGTATCTAAAATTTTCTCACTATGATATGCCATTGGATGCACCTATTAGGTAAGAACTGGACCAATCGCATAGATGGAGGCATTTGTCTCAATTTCAAATGGTTGTTTTAGTTCTGGTAATGTTAGCACTTGTGCAGAGTAGAGACGATGCTTCAACTCGGAAAATGCCTTCTATTTTGATTCATACCAAGAGAACATTGCTTTTAGTTCACCCTTAGTGACTTGACTCAAAGGCCAAGTGATATGAGAGAATCCCAACATGAACCTGCGATAGAAATTGGAAAGACACAAGAAGTTACGGATCCCTATTAGAGTGGTTTGGGTTGGCCAATCCTGAATAACTTGAATCTTGGTTGGGTCCACATGCAGACCCTGCTCATCAATAATGTGCCCTAGATATTGAACTTGGGTCATACCAAAAGTGCATTTCTCCAAATTGGTATACAATTTGTGTTGTCGCGGGGTTTGTAAGTGATCCAAGTGGATCTTGTGAGTCTAGTGTATCCAGAGAGAATTTATGTCGTCTTTAGCTTCCTCAACTTCGCTAGTGTTATTTAGTTCTTTCGAGGTTGGTTTCATCATTAGATCTTCATGGTGGAAATGTCACAATGTGACAAATGTTGTATATGGTTCATTTCATTAAGGGAACCTAACTCAATGTATTTAACATATGATACAAACCTATGGTGAAAAACCTAATATTAAACCTAATACCTAAACCCTAAGTGAATTAAAACACTAAAACCCTAAGTTTAATGACCTCTCGGACTTTGTATTATCAAAAAGATTGTACAAAACCATTAAAAAACATTGCAAATAACAATACAGTCCTAAACTGCCATCTCTGGACTGCAGCAGAACCATTGTCATGTGAACAAACAAGGTAAAGCCACCGAGGTTAGCATTGACCACAGTTCCTAACTGCATCGAAATTGCATTGGAATAGCGAAGTATTAAGGTGCATGTGAGCAGATGTGTTAACCACAAAGTTAGCATTACAGCAGAGGTTATAAACAACCTAACTACATGGAGGAAACCCGTCAAACAGTTATTGCATGTGAATGCTTTCTATTGCAATCGTCGAGATAGCCGCCAGATGTCAAACAACGGTTAGACCGCCCCGTTCACATGCGGGCGGTCAACCTCCTCTGCCTAGTCATCAAGCCACCAGTGGATTGGTTTTATTATATGGTTCAAAAATGGGTTTTAGTTGCAGTTTTGTTAACAAATTAATTCAAAGACCTAGAAGCCATGCTATGTGTCAATTTACAACTAGACCGAGACTCAAAAACCACCCAGAATACAACCAATTCATCTCAAATTCAAACAAAGGAGGTTGGAGTGTATTTGTAGGTCTTTTTAAAGGCAGTTTACTCATTTGAAGGAATTAGAGTGGTTTAGGAGTTTTTGTATGCAGATTCTGGAAGAGAGAGGCTATTTTGTTTTTAGTGTAACTGGAGCATCGGGAGTCAGAATTGGGAACCGTGATACGATTTTGAAATCTAGTTCAGAGGGCTTTCTTTGGATAGTGGTCAAACATGCCTACAAGCACATTTAGTCTGATCTATTCTCTGTGTAATCAAACTCCTTGGTTTCAATCCTAATAAAGCGGTCACCCATCTTGAAAGTGGACCCAGAGACATAGTCCATTAGGGATGAACTCTATAATCAAATTTTATGTCTAATATCTCTGTGTTTTTACTGTTTTCACTTCTGTTATGCATCTTACTTATGTTTAATTAGTCATTGTAATGTCTTTCTTCTCAAGTAGTTTCCTCGATTTATGCACTTTTCAGTTAACAATCAATTCAATAATGGCTAATCAATTCTACATTAGTTTTAACTTATGGTCATTTCAGATTATTTAATTTGGTATCAGAGCTGGTTTCATTTGTAGAATTTGCCATTGAATTTTAACCAGGTCAAAGTCGCAACGAGGAGAAGGAATCCTTGAGTAAATTGATCCAGAGATTAGAAAGCGACGAGTCCTTCATAAGTCGACCATGTTAAGATTTGATGCATGTGAAAACACTGAAACCAAGATGAGTGATGAATAGTTTCAACAAGCATTCTTAACTATGCAGCAAATGTTGGGAGAACTGTACGAAGACAAGAAGGCAAGAGATGCAGCTTCTTCTTCAAAGACATTGAAGAAGGACAAAGGTAAAGGCAAGGCTGATAAACCTCCTTCACCTCCATAATCTCTATCATCCCATTTTTCTTCTTCCAATACAGAATCTGAAACAGAAAAGAAACCGAAGAAAACATATCTTTTGAAACTTGATGTAAAATTTGAATTACCTATTTATGCTGGTGAAATGAATCCTAAAAAGTTAGATAATTGGATTAAGCAGATAGAAGTGTATTTTCATATTCAGAACATCTCTGACGATAAAATGAAAATTCAGTTAGCTACACTTAGAATGGGGGGAACAATGTTAATCTGGTGGGAAAGTAAAACTCAAATAGATGTAAAGCGAAAAGGAAAAATCATCTCTTCATGGTCTGCGTTTATAAAAGATCTTGGGAAACAGTTCTATCCTTTAGGATACATGAAGCAAGATGTTATTGATTAGTAGCATCTAAGGTAGGTTAAAGGGCAAAGTGTTTAGGAGTTTACTTAGGAGTTTAGAAAGAAAGCATTGGTGGTTGGTATTTCATTGGATACACATGAAAGTTTATTAAATACATCGACAATTTACATTCATATTTGCAGCATACATTATTTATGTTTAATCCTGATGATTTTGATGAAGTGTGTGTTCAGACCATACATATTGAATAAAGTGGCATGCCATTCAAATTTTCACAGAAACCATCCAGATAATTGGAAATCAAGGATTCCAAAGACAACAAGAGGAAGGGTAATCTGAAGGGAAATAGATCAACGACGGCTCAGAAGGAAGGTGAAAGACCTACTTGTACTCATTGCCAAAGGATTGGACATGATGAGTCCAAAAGTTGAAAACTTCACCCAGAACTCAAACCGAAGAAGATTTAGAAGAAGAAAGGTGAAAAGAAGGCCAATATAGTAATCCAACAAGATTTGGGTTCTGACTCAGGTGATGAAGGTAAAATAACACAATGGTTTCAACAGTTAAAACTTCTGACACTAGTTCAAGTTCTAATAGTTCTATACCTTCTTCAAACCAAAATCATCTAAATGAGGATAAAAGGGTTGAATTATTTCACATAAGGATAACTTCTAAGCACAGAAAGATAGATACATTATTTGACAGTGGATCACAGGCAAATTTAATATCTTAAGATTTAGTTAAGAAATTGGGTTTGGAGACACATAATCATCCATGACCATACCCTCTAGGTTGGCTCAATAAAGAGACTCAGATTAATGTCGCAAAGAAGTGTCGATTAAAATTTTCCATAACAAATCACTACATTGATGAAGTAGATTTAGATGTGATTCCAACAGATATATGTGGAGTAGTGTTAGGAAGTCCTTATCTGTATGAGTGTGATGCAATGTTTTATAGGAAAGAGCATAAATATCATCTTAAGAAAGATGGGATTGAATTTATTCTCAGGGCACATAAACTTAAAACACACTTGGATTTAGTTTTAGTTAATCATATCAAGATATTGATAAGTTCAAGTAAGAAATATGTACTTAAGGTTGTGAAAGAACAGCATAAGGATCGACAGGATACTTTTTCAGGTTGTGAATCTCAGTTCAAAGATAGATTGGTTAGAGTGGTAGATTCTTTTCAAAATCTATTTAAGGAACCAAAACATCTTCCTCCAGAAAGAGAAATACAACATGAAATACAATTTGTCAGATGATCCTCTTCCTAATATTGGAATATATCGCTATCAGTTATAGAGAACGAAGAAATAAGGAAACAAATACAAGAATTGGTTGAAAAAGGTTTTATTCGGCCTAGTTCATCTCCATGTGGCTCACCCATCATTTTGGTTCCTAAGAAAGACAGGACATGGAGAATGTGTGTCGACTTTAGGGCCTTAAACAAACTAAAAATAAAAAACAAGTATCCTCTTCCCAGGATAGATGATTTACTTGAACAACTGAAAAATGTTGTCTATTTCACTAAGTTAGATTTAAGAAGTGGGTATCATCAAATCCGCATAGCAGAAAATGACATCTCGAAGACTGCATTCAAAACTAGATAGGGACTATTTGAATGGTTGGTAATGCCTTTTGGATTGTTAATGCACCAGCAACTTTCATGCGGGTTATGAATGGTTTTTTCCACCCATACATTGATAAATTTTTCATAATCTACTTAGATGACATTCTGATTTCAATTCTAGTATAGAAGAACATGTTAAGCATGTTAAGCAAGTTTTTGAAGTATTGAACAGAGAATAGTTGTACCTTAAACTTTCCAAATGTGATTTTGGGAAAACTTTACTGAATTATCTTGGTTACATAGTTGGAGGTGGAAGTTTAAAAATAGATCTAGCTAAAATCAATGTGATTGTTAAGTGGCCAAGACCACAGAATGTGACTGAAGTTAGAAGTTTTTTAGGTGAAATTCAGTATTGGAGAAAATGTATTGCTCAGTTTTCTTTGATTGCTTCACCGTTACATGCTTTAACAAGCTCTAAAGTTCCCTTTCAGTGGGGAGGTAAAAAACAAAAATATTTTGATACACTTAAGAAGAAAATAGTCACAACACTAATCTTAGATTTACCAGATATTCAACAGCTATTTGAAATTGAAACAGATGTTAGTGTTTATGCAATGGGTGCAATCTTACTTCAAAAAGGGAAACCAATTTGTTTTCATTCAGAAACTTTTTCTAAAATAGTAATGCATTATCTGACATATGATAAAGAACTATTTACTTTGGTTGAAAGTGTTAAGAAATGGAAACATTATTTAATGGGTAAGGAAACAATGATTCACACAGATCATAAGCCGCTTCAATATTTACAGTCTCAAACTAAGTTGCAACAATCTCGTCATTACAGATGGATGGGATTTCTTCAGCAAATTCACTTAGTAATTAAGTAAAAGAAAGGTGTCACAAACAAAGTAGCTGATATGTTATCTAGGCCATCTTTGAATGCTTATGTATTTCTACATAGTAGTTGTTTAAAACATGAAATTTATATAGAACAATATAGAACAGACGTTGATTTCAAAGATATTTATGAATCACTAACTCATGGTGCTCAGGTGGAAGAAATCAATTATCATGTTCATGACAGGTTGTTATATCATCTAGGTAAGTTATGCATACCACATACAGAAAGAGCGCATGTTGTTCGAGAAGCACATTCTTCACCCATTTCATGACATTTTGGAGTAAGAAAAACAATGGCACAAGTTCAAAGGTATTATTACTGGCCTCATATGTATGAAACTGTTGCTAAATACATTAAAGGATGTGTGATGTGTTCGAGTAGCAAACCAAGCAAACGAAAGATTGGTTTATACATACCACTTCCAGTTCCTTTGCAACCATGGGACAACATTTCCATGGATTTTTTTGGAGGACTTCCTATGTCCAAGAGAAGGCATGATTATTTGTATGTTGTGGTTAACAGATTCAACAAAACGTGTATTCTTATTCGCTACAAAAAGAAAGTGACAACTGATCAGACTGCAAAGATGATTTTTTATCAGGTATGGGTTCATTTTGGGTTACCTACCTCTATTATTTTTGATCGAGATACTCGTTTTGTAGGAGAATTTTGGTCCACCTAATGGGAACTCATGGACACAAAGTTGAATAACATCACATCTTTTTATCCACAAACCGACGGAAAAACTGAAGTGGTAAACAAGACAATCATACATATTCTCCAAGGGTATTGTAGTAAACATCCTAAATTGTGGGATGAATCTTTATCTTATGTGTAGCATGATTACAATCGAGCCTTACATTCATCCACTAATCGATCGCCATTTGAAACATGTTTTGGGTATCTATCAAAGTCACCAATGGATTTCATGTTTGGTGAAGAGGATAAAGTGGGTGAACATGATGATGCGGACAAAGCAGTTAAGTTCATTCAATGGATACAACTGATACATGCAGTAGTGCATGATCAGTTAGAGAAGAGTTAGGCAAAGTATAAAATGTGCCATGACAAGCATTGAGTCGATCATCATTTTTGGGTTAGCGATCAGGTATGGTTGTATATCAGTAAAGACAGGTTGAAAGGAGAAGGTAAGAAACTAAAACTCATCAGGTATGGCTCTTTCAAGATTATGGAAAAGATTGGAAATAATTATTTTTTATTGAATTTACCTCCTTACATGTGAATTTACTCAGTTGCAAATGTGGAAAATCTGAAATTGTATGAACCTCCGATGATCATGGATCCTGAGGAAGATACATAGATTCCTACTATTTATGATTTGGCACCTGCGTACATGAATTAGTTGCAGGAAGATTTGATCTTCGAGGCGTGGAGATATTGGATATCTTCAAGTAGGATTCAAGGGCATGAATCCGAGCAAGGCAAGGTGGATGGAGATCAGAAAAGTGAGGGAACTATACCCTCACCTAGTATCTGCTTAAAATCAAAATTTTGTGGTCCAAAAGCTTTCAAGTGGATAGGATTGATCCAATAGGATCTTGTCAGTCTAGTGTATCTGGAGAGAGTTTAGGTTGTCTTCAGCTTCGTCAACTTCGCAAGTGTTCTTCAGTTCTTTCGGGGTTGGTTTCATCATTAGATCTTCATGGTGGAAACGTCACAATGTGACAAATTTTGTATATGGTTTATTTCATTAATAGAACCTACCTCAATATATTTAACCTATGCTATAAACCTATGGTGAAAAACCTAATGTTAAACCTAATACCTAAACCCTAAGTGAATTAAAACACCAAAACCCTAAGTCTTGTATTATAAAAAAACATTGTAAAAAACCATTAAAAAACATTGCAAATAACAATACAGTCCTAAACCGCCATCTCTAGACCACAACGCAACCATTTTCATCTGAATAGACAAGGTAAAGTCGTCAGGGTAAGCATTGACCGTAATCCCTAACTGCATCGAAATTGAATCAGAACCGCGAGGGATTAAGGTGCATGTGAGTGGATATATTAACCATGGAGTTAGTGTTGCAGCGGAGGTTGTAAACAGCCTAACAGCATGGAGGAAAACTGTGGGACAGTTATCGCATGTGAACACTTGCTATCGAAACCGTCGACCACAACCGTCGGGATAGCTGCCAGATGTCAGAAAATGGTTAGACCGCCCCATTCACATCTGAGCATTCAACCTCCTCTGCCCAATCAGCAAGCTGCCAGCGGATTGGTTTTATTATATGGTTCAAAAATGGGTTTTAGTTGCAGTTTTGTTAACAAATTAATTTGAAGACCTAGAAGCCATTCTATGTGTCAATTTACAACTAGACCGAGACTCAAAAACCACCCATAATACAACCAATTCATCTCGAATTCATCCAAAGGAGGTACGAGTGTATTTGAAGGTCTTTTTAAAGACAATTTACTCATTTGAAGACATTAGAGTGGTTTTGAAGTTTTTGTATGTAGATTCTAGAAGAGAGAGTTTGTTTTGTTTTTAGTGTAACTGGAGCATCGAAAGTCGAAATTGGGAACTGTGATAGGCGTTGGAAATCTGGTTCAGAGAAATTTCTTTTGATAGTGATCAAAAGTGCCTGTGAGCACATTCAGTATGGTCTATTCTCTGTATAATCAAACTCCTTGGTTTCAATCCTATTAAAGCTATCGTCCATCTTGAAATTGGACCCAAGGACATAGTCCATAAAGGATGAACTCCGTAATCAACTTTTTGTCTGGTATCACTGTGTTTTTACTGTTTTCACTTCTGTTATGCATCTTACTTATGTTTAATTAGTTGTCGTAAAGTCTTTCTTCTCAATCAGTTTCCTCGATTTCCACACTTTTTAGTTAACAATCAATTAAGTAATGGCTAATCAACTCAACTCCTCTGATTCTACTACTTCCTTCACAGTTCTAGGATCATCATTAGTAATAGATAAAGAAAAATTTGAACAGAAAGCATATCGACTATACCTTTCTGGTTGCCTTCTTTCTCGAACTGATCTTCTCACACCCGAAGTTTGTGGCTCTTCATCTTCTGATTCCTCCTTTGTTGAAGAGTCTGATTCTTCCTCCTTTAGCTCCAAATCTATCTTCTCAGGTTCCTTTGGTTGGACATCATGCTTAATAACATCTTTCACCTCTCTAAATACCACATCTTGGCTGTACACAACCTTCCTTGTTACTGGGTTCCAAAGCTTATAACCCTTTAAACCATCCTTATACCCAATAAAGGTGCACTTTTCAGATTTACCATCCAACTTGGTTC
>APFE031546008.1:15855-35728 GCA_000404065.3 Pinus taeda | reverse complement strand
AAGTCATCTATAAATGATACATAGTACACAGACTTACCCAGTGATGGAACTTTCACAGGTTCAAACACATCAATGTGCACAAGCTCTAATATTTGTTTCGTCCTCTTACCACCAGAGGGGAAACTCACCCGATTCTACTTCCCATATACACAATTTTCACAGAAATCAAAATCCAGAAGCTATTACTCATACCTTCTACCATACCTTTACCATGAAGTATTCGAAGGCCCTTCTCTCCAATATGTCCAAGCCTTTGATGCCACAACATGGTCTTCTCTCCAGAGACCACTATATTTTCTGCTCCACTTTCGGGAACCACAGAACTGTTGCACCCATCAACAATAGTGCTAAATTGCAGCTTGTACAGAGTTCCAATCCGAACTCCCCGCATCAATACCAGTGCTCCCCGAACCAACTTGTAGGTATCCTTCTCGAACACTGTTTTTACGCTTACATCATCTAGCTTGCTTATAGAATTTAGATTTCTGGCCAATGCAGGAATATGCAGAACACCTGGAAGTGTTCTAACCCTTCCACCTTGCAACTTCAGCTTTATTTTTCTGCGACCAACGATTTTGGCCTTCCTATCATCCCCTAAGAAGACATCACCACCATCGTATTTCTCATACTCGCAAAACCACTCTCTATGGGGAGTGAAGTGAAAGGATGCACCTGAGTCAATCAACCATGCCTCACGATCTACATGTGTACTTGAAGAAGCCAAGTACACATCCCCACCTTCATCGGAGGTCATTTTTTCCTATGTAGAAGGAGCATCATCAAATCCCTTTCCTTTGTCAGGAGCTTTAGATTTACAGTCTCTTTTGTAGTGCCCTTCCTTTCCGCATTTCTAGCAAACTGCCTTTAAAGGTTTTCCTGGAGATTTAGATCTCCCATTCAATGACTTATTTTTGTTTCTGTTTTGGGACCGTCCTCGTATAGAAAAGGCATCACCATTCTGGCTATCCATATTTTTCTGTCTCATCTCCTCTATCAACAAGGATGAGACTATTTCATCAAACTGCAAGGCAGTTGCATTGCTACCTATTTCAATAACCAAACTATCCCACAAATCTGGTAGAGAACACAACAAACTGATGCACTTATCTTCATCTGAAATTTTAATATCAATAGATAATAACTGACTTACCACAGTATTAAATGCGTTCAGATGTTCTATCACCGAGTCTCCATCTTTTGTCCTTAGGTTATACAGCTTTTTCTGTAGGAACTGTTTATTCACCAAAGAATTAGATTGGTACAAAGTCCATAACTTGTCCCACAAAGCCTTCACCGTACCTTCCCTTGATGCATTCAACAATAATGAATCTGAGACACACAATCGTATTGTGCTCTTAGCCTTTCGATCCAACTTCTTCCATTCTTCATCAGACACTCCTGTTGGTTTGGTACCTGGATCTACCATGACCCACTAATCTTTATCCACCAACAAATCCTCCATCTTCAGTTTCCATAACTCAAAACTCTAACCATTAAATTTCTCGATCTCTATATTTCCACTGCTTTCCATCCTCTTTCACCACCAGAATCGATCCTGCAAATCTCCACTGAACAGGGTCTACCATAGGCCTGAGCGAAACCCCTCAGCAAGAAAGACATCCCCTTGAAGCCGAAAAAACTCTGATACCAAATGTAGGTTTTAACCCCGTACAGAAATTACCTGCATACGAATTCTAAAACACATCAAATAAACAATGCGAGAGCATAACACATAAAACATATATACACAAAGATTTTCCCCTGGATCCCAAAACCGGGACTACAAGCTTTCTTTTTTATTATGTTCCTTTCAATGTTATAATAGATATTTATACATGTCGAAGCATCTAATACCATGGATCGAAAACCATCGCGTCCTGTTGTTGCCAGCGACAACCCCCCTTCTTATTTAGTTTTATCACTAATACTAAATAAGTGGGGACCTTTATTCAAAAATTTTAAAAAATAAATTACTGTTTGTATTCCATTTTTTAATGAAACTTACTATCATAAAAATAGGAGAATACCCGAAAAATCTAAAAAGACTTAAGTTTTGTGATAAGTTCGAATAAAACCATTCCTTCAATAAAAAGAATCGCATTGCAAAAAGGTAATGGATGCCTTCCTACAAGTGGAAATCTAAGATTGCGAAATCGCGATGCGAAATCATGCACTAAAAGACACTCATCGCATCGCATGCCTCAAATATCACTTAAAGTGAAATACTTCAAACCACCGATATGTGATGGCGCATGTCGCAAATCGCATTTCGCAAAAAACACATTAATGGATGATTGCCATATGCAATAGATCCGCGATATTGCGAAGCAAATCGCAAAATCGCCTTATCGCAGATCTTCAGGGCTCACCATTCGAAAAAACTTTTTCCATAAAACGATGCCCAGTTATGTGCGTTAATGTTAATTAATGAGTTAGTTGGCAATCATTAATGAAATATGGTTTTGATCTAATTGAAGAGCCATTTCACATAAGGTGATATATTTTATATGTTTTCAGCATTTAAAGCTTTCCCATCACCTTTTTCTTATCATTATTCTTACCTCATTTGTAAACTCTAGGAGCGAAGAGCAGAGAAGTATACATAGCAGTGTTCAGGATATTATGGGAAAGAAGGGTAAGGCTCCGAGTTCTGAAGATAAAGAAATGATGCCCTTATACATGGACACCACCTGTAACAAAGATGTCAGTATTACTACTTGGAAAGGCATGTACAGTCTGCTCGAGGAAGAAAATCCCAAAGTAATGGAGGTTACAACAACTTTAGGCTCACACGGGTCTTCTGAGGCGTCTATTATAGAACTAAAATGTTCGTTCTTACATCGGATAGCGGCGAGGCCTAAAAATCTTCCATATACGGACATGGTCTAATGGTAACTGGATAATGTTGATATCACGAATAGACAATTTAAAGTTCAGAACCAAGAACTCATGGAGTTGTTATTTTCACAAAATTTAAGCTTTATATCCTCTAACAAAAAGCACGCAAGAGATGAAAATCGCACCAGGGAAGCCCCAGATCAAGAAACAGAGGCAGTTTCCGATGCGTAATTCGCACTCGCTGGACAAAACTCCTCAAGAAGGAAAGCCTCTAATTGCTCAGTCACCTGTAAGCCCAGAAATTTGTAGAAAAAGTGCTAAAGGCGAAAGGAAAAACCTAAACTCTAAAACCGGTGGTATTTATCAGGAATATCCTCAAGTAGTATGTAAATACCTACCAAATGTACAGCAAGTACAGACAAGCTGGAGACGACAGGGTCATGAAAGCGCAGAGTCCATCAAAAGGTTAACCAAGTTGAATTGGGATTCTTACTGGACATACTTGGTAAAACCACACAACCAGTGCATGACTCTGAAATGTATCATTAATTCTACCGAGAAGATGGCGCCAGCACTTTCCGATTCTGTTTTCGCAGGACAACTAAAGTCGGAAGTCAGCCAGCCAACTCTCCTCAAGTAATTGTTGAACGCTTGCGACTACATGGAACAGATGCATAGATAGTTAGTTGTCAGTTTTAGTTTTAGATTCAGTTTTAGTTTTAATTTTGCTTTATTTTTTCCTGAAATGAGGATAGTCATTTAAACTGCATCCTACAATTTTTTAATAAATTATTTTTAGATTTAGCTAGTAGTATTTAAACCCTTCTCATGCATTTAGAGAAGGGTCTTGAAATTTGTCAAAAACTTGTCCTCAGAAAATGCACTTTTGCACCCTCCGAGGAGGTTTTGATGAATGAATGGAACAAGATTTATTGATATTTGCAATTAATATCTACTACTGATGTTGCACTTTTGTACTCTTATTAGATGTTGGATTAAGAAGAGATAAATCATTATTTCTTGAAGCTCATGAGTAGAACTAGTTATAAATGGTACTTTTATCTCTTAACTATTTTTGCTTATGTGTTATGGTGATATTCATGTTTAGTTATTTGTATATGAATGCTTGAATGCTTGAGTTATCATTTGGCACTTCTGTACAGTGATAGCTATTTATTTATGCTTAATACATGAGTAACTTATTATGCGATATGTTTTCCACAATTGTTTCGTCTAACTTTTTATACGAAATGGTTTATCTTTATTGAATTCTTTTCTTATAGTAGTTGAATGATCTTTATTACCAATTGCCATTTGAAATCATTTTAGATCGCATAACTGAAAGATTACATCTCGGATTAGTTTAGAATTAGATATTTCTGTTTATTAGAATACAATTGCATGTTGTTAGATTAGATTTCTGATAAATGCATTTTACTTAGAAATTATTAGGAACGAAATATCAATTCTCAACACACACACACATAAATTGGGAAGTTGGTCCCATATCCCCAGTCGGACCCACTACACCAAAAAGAAAAGGAGCTGCTAACCAAGGTTTGGACCGGGTGGGTATCCCCCTTGTTGTAGACCCGATTTTTGGGGCTTCAACATATTTGGCGCTAGAAGGAGGGCCCCCAACTATGAATGACAAGTAAATCTAAATATAAATACCATTCTGAGATTAAATCTCCCTCACCATCTCCCCCGACTTCTCCATCGCATTTAGAACCTTTAAATCTTGAGCAAGAAGTCGAAAAAACAACAACCATTGCCACAAACCCAAACTTTTCAGAGAAATCTACTATTGAACCTCCTGAAGTTGAATCTTGATCCATAAACTTCAGTGATTTTCTATATCACCCCAAATATCTGAAAAATCTCAAGGTAGTGTGACTTCGCAATATAACCCTGCCCAACCTCTTACTAGATTGAAGAGCGAAAAGTTTGGTATTAATCCAACTTAGTTACCTCTACCTACAAGGAAGAGAGCAAGGAGATCACCTAAAGGGTCTGATAGTGAGACTCTTTTGTCATCATCATCCATCTCAACCTCTCCACCACGAAGTCAACCATCCACCCCTCCACTTCAGATTATTGTCCACCAGTCCACTGGAGCTTCCACATCTCCTTCTCAATCATCTGGAATCGTAATATCCTCATCTTCCCAACTGCAGGGATCATATTCCGCACTTTCCTCTGTTAGTAGTTCAGCGATGGTCCAATCTCCATGGAATAACCCAGGGGCAGCCTTAATGCCTGCGCCCTTGAGTCAAATACGGGCCCATCCTGAAAAATGGCTGCCTAAGTTTAACCCTAAAGCAGGCATGCTAGCAAAAGAACATATAAACAACTTTATGTTATCTATAAATCTTAATGGAGTTACTAATGAAGACGTTGTTGTCTGGCTCTTTCCTTACACTTTGCAAGGAGTGGCCGGATCATGGTATTTCTCATTACCATCTGGATCTATCACTAGTTGGGATATTTTCCAAGAACAATTCCTGACTATGTTCGGTGATGACAGATCGATGACGACGTTGATCAATGACCTGTCTAACCTTAGGGCCGAGTCAAAGGAACCTATCAAATATTTTAACTCATGTTTCAATAAACTGTTGAACAAAATTCCTACTGCTTCCAAGCCTAGCAAAGAAGTGCGAAGCAAATGGTACATCTCTTCTTTACCATCGAACATAGCGATCTTCATCGATAGGGCTAACAAAACAACTTTAGCTGACAATATGAAGGAAGCAATAGTGGTAGAGAAATGTATCATAGCCTTAGAAAATAAAAACATGATCGATGAACGAAAATCTAAGAAGGCTACTTTTAAAGAAGATCGAAAGAAAAAACAATCGAAACACCCATTCAATTGAGAAGGATTGCAGAAAGTTTTGAAAACCATGTCTAACAAAATGGTCGACATTAAGAAACAAGTAGCAGAGACTTCTTCTAAAAAGTCGTACAAGCCTTATAGAAGAAATCCTTTGACTGATTCAAAGCCTCCCAATGCTATTACGAATGTTGAATCAGAAGAAGAAGAAGAGGAAATTTCTACCGAAGAACCTACTGATGAAGAAGAAGTTGTAGAAGTACAAGGTATGTGGGATTTCATCCTCCCAGATGAAGAGGATCAAGAGGCATCTTCGGTCAGTACTAGAAGTAGAAATCAACTTGATCCTCCTCAACCTACTCCTAAGCCAAAGAGCGCAAGCTCAATGGCTAAGGATAAAGTCGCAGCAAAAAAGACATCACCCAAAGTGACTCAAACAAGCCCAATCCAAACAGATTCACCAACTCAATCTAAAACATTGATTGTTTCTGATGAGATGGAGTATAATATCATAGAAGACATGAAAAATACTAGGTCTAATATTACTTTTCATGAATTGAGCAAGTTAAAACATCAGCAAAAGATACTTTTGAAAAAGTTACAAGCAGTACCAGTTGCACCTCTGCCCGCCGTTGTAATCTCACAAGCTTCTCACGAGATGGGAAGACCTCCAACTAATGTGATTAGTAAAGTTGATTCAAATGATATCGCTTTAATTGGAGGGAGGTCAAGATCGCATACTCCTTGATTTCTTCTTCTTATGAAGTTTTCAACAAAAAATTGCATAATTGTTTAGTGGATTCAGGAGCTTCATCTAATATCTTACCAAAATCAATATGTGCAAAGTTGAACATTCAACCTCAAAAATCTGTTGTGCACATAGTTCAGTTGGATCGGTCGCAGGTTGAAGTGATTGGCGAACTAAATCGAGTTACCATAAGGCTGTCATCTAATCCAAAGGTATGTCAAGTTATCGACATTTTAGTTGCTAATATTCCAAAATTTTATGGCCTAATTCTTAGCAGAGATTGGTTTGAAAAGCTTCATGGATACTTTGCAACTGATTGGTCACATATGTGGGTCCCTTACAATGGTAAACCAAATCAGATAAAGGTTGAGCGAGAAAGACATCAGAAATTCATAGTAACAGAATTGGAAGGAGAAAATGAACCTGTAGCATACAACAATAATATAATTGGAAACTATTATGTTGACTCTTTCTTAGGAAATTTTAATGCTCATACTTTGCCTTACTTAGAACATTTTGTTTTAGCTCAAGTGGAATTTTTTTCTCAAACGGATACTTCTAAATGTATTAATTTTGTAGATAGTCCAGTAAATAAATCTTTATTTTGGAAGTTATTTTTTGACAGTTCTAAGTCTAACGAGGGAGCAGGAGCAGGATGCATATTAATCAGTCCAGAGGGAAACAAAACTATGCTAACTTGTAGACTCGAGTTTTATTGCACTAATAATACTGCAGAGTACGAGGCTTTAGTCCAAGATTTATACAAAGCAATCGGATTAGATATCAAATATCTACAAGTTTTTGGAGATTATGAAATTGTTATCAGACAGGTACGAAATACTATACATTGTCTATCAGGTTATTTAAAGCATTATCAATCTTTAGTACAAGATCTGACTGAACATTTTATAGCATTCAATATTTCATCAATTCCCTGACTCTAGAATGCAAGTGTTGACCTCTTAGCAAACGTAGCCTCCAAGCTCATTCCCTCAGAAGACTATAGCCCCAATATATTTTCAATCGAATTAATTTTTAGACCCTCGATTCCTGATAACATTATCAATTGGAGAATTTTCAGTGATGATCTTGATATTGTAAGCTTCCTCACATCAGAGGGATCTTACACTAATCAGATAATTGATGAGGACCAACATGATAGACAATTCCAGCAAGATAGCACTAATAATTCTATGCCAAATTCAGTAGTCAAATTGGAAGACCTATATGATTTGAAACACTGATTCAAAATATCTACCAATTCAAAGCTTCAAAGTTCAACTCTGAACTATGAATTAGTAAATCTAGGATCTGATACCAAGCTGCAGAATATCGATCTAGGTTTTGGCCTAGCCCCTGAAGAAATATTAGCATATGTTCGTCTCTTGAAACAATACAAAAGTGTCTTTGCCTGGAACTACGATGAACTTAAGACCTACGACACTTCTATCATTCAGCATACTATTCCAATGATAAACGATGAAAAACCTGTCCAGCAAAAGCTGAGAAAGATCCATCCTAACCTAGAAACCAGATCAAATATGAGCTCAATAAGTTATTGAAAGCCAAAATCATTTTTTCCATTCGACATTCTAAATGGGTTTCCAACATGTTTCCCATTAGAAAGAAAAACGGAGACATTAGAATTTGCATTGACTTTCGAAATCTTAACAAAGCCTGCCAAAAAGATAATTTTCCTTTGCCTCCCATGGAGCAAATATTATAGGCAGTTGCAGGGTCAGAATTAATGTCCTTCTTGGATGGTTTCTCCGGCTACAACCAAGTGTTAGTCCATCTCGACGATCAATTAAAGACCACATTCAGAACCAAATGGGGTACTTATGCATATCAAAATATGCCTTTCGGTCTGATCAACACTGGTGCCACATTTCAAAGGGCCATGGACATCACATTTAAGGGATTAGTGAACAAATAAATAGTAATCTACTTGGATGATATAACTATATATTCCAAAAAATGAGGAAATCATATCAGAGACTTAAAACAGATCTTCCAACGTTGCCAAAGGTATGGAATTTCACTTAACCCAAAAAAGTCCTTTTTTGCATTGAGTGAAGGAAAACTTCTTGGATTTATAGTGTCAAAATCTGGAATCCATATTGATCCTGACAGAATCAAGGAGATTTCCGAAATACCCTTGCCTCACAACAAGAAAGCTATGCAATCCTTCCTTTGCCAGATTAATTTTGTAAAGGGATTTGTTCCAAATTTTTCAAGGATTGTATCTCCCTTACAAGCAATGATTAAAAAGAATTCAATCTTCAAATGGGGCCAAGACGAATATGAAGCATTCAATCTGATTAAACAAGCGATTGTTAACACTCCATCTTTAGCAACTCCAAATTTTTCTGATCCTTTCATTTTATATAGATTTTCCTCTGATAGATCATATGCTGCGGTACTCACTCAAGCAAATCAAGACAAGGCAGAAGCCCCAATTGCATTTTTTAGTTCAAATCTACAAGGGGCTGAATTAAATTATTCAGACGTCGAGAAACAAGCTTATGCTATTTTTAAAGTGATCAAACATTTCAGACCCTTTCTACTTAAAACCCATACAAAAATCATAGTACCGTTTCAAGCGGTAAGAAATATTTTAGTACAGAAAGACGTGGGTGAGAAAAGAGCCAATTGGGTTACTACCTTACAAGAATATGACGCTGAAATTAAACCAACAAATATTGTAAAAGGTCAAGGCTTTTGCAAAATGCTGGCTGGAGCATCGCTTATTTCTGAAATGCCATCTGCAGAAATACAAATGTACAAGGTAAGCCTAAGCGATATTGAATCACCATACGCTGATATCATATTTTATCTAAAGAATGGATATGCACCTTCAAACCTCGATTATACAAAGAAAAGAGCTCTAAGGTTGAAGGCTAAGCAATACCAACTCGTGAACGATGTACTTTTTAGAATGAATTATGATTATGGCCTCCTTAGATGTCTTGAGAAATCTGAAGCTGAAAAGGTTTTGCAAGAACTCCACGATGGACCAGCAGGTGGACATTATGCTGCAGATGATACTACACATAAAATCTTACGCGCAGGCTATTATTGGCCTACACTATTCAAAGACGCACATAGCTACGTAAGGAAATGTCAAGTTTGTCAAACTGCTGCTGGAAGACAAAATAAACCATCGTTGCCTTTGCAACCAGTCAACATTGAATAGCCTTTTGATCAATTGGGATTGGATATAATAGGTGATATCATTCCTCACTCTTCTAAACATCATAGGTATATCCTTACAGCTACAGATTATTTTACTAAATGAGTAGAAGCAGTTCCTCTCAGAAAGCTAATGCCGAACACATCATTGATTTCATAGATCAGTTCATAATCACCGGGTTTGGTTTACCCTCTCCTTTAATGTTTGATAATGCATCATATTTTTCTGGCAATGCTATGACTGAATTTGCACTCAAAAGAGGTTTTAAGATTAAATACTCTACCAAATATTACCCATAGGGGAACGGGTTAGCTGAATCAATGAATAAAAACTTAATCAGAATCATTAAGAGAACCATTGATCAAACTCATAAGAATTGGAACAAATCCCTAATATATGCTCTATGGGTAGACCAAATAACGTAGAAATCCTCCATTGGCACTTCTCCCTTTAATTTAGTTTATGGGAAAGAAGTGGTCCTTCCAACTGATCTAGTGATTCCTTCTTTGGCCTTAGTTCAATACATTGACGAAACACCAACTTCTTCCTTACAACTAAGGCACCTGGAAATCCTTAAGCTAGAAGAGCAACGAGAACAGGCTAAAATAACTCATGCTCATCACCAAGCATTAGTAAAAGCTTCTTTTGATACAAACATGATATCGAGAAAGGACTTTCAGATTGGAGATCTAGTTTTAAAATGGGACAAGGCTCATGAGGAAAAGGGCAAACATACGAAATTTCAACGAATGTGGCTTGGCCCTTTCCAAATTGCAGAAATAATAGGTCCATCTACTTTTATGTTACAGGATTTAATAGCAAAAAGAGAGTCTTTACCTGTTAACGGGCAGATCCTCAAAAAATACTTTCCATAGGAGAACATTCTTCTATTTTTGTAAATTAGTTTTCCTTCATTTTGATAATAAAACCAGTTGTAAATGGTTACATTTGGAATTCACGAAAAAGACAAGTATTTCTTTTATATTTTGTTTTTCGCTTGTATAAATAGAATTGTTTTAGAAAATTGGTCATTATTATTGAAAGATACAGTCAAAAGGCTATAAGCCTAAAAATGATACTAGTTTCAACCTTGCAAATTTTGATAAAAAGCGACCTTTAGTGGGAATTTGTTTTATATCAATAAAATGAAAGGTATCAATAACAAAATGAAGATTCTCTGTAGAAAAACTCTTTCCAAAAACTCTACCATTGTCGTCCAGAGCTATTCTTAAGGAAACAATGACTTCTTCCCCACCTAGGGAATTACGAACTTCAAGGAATAATCCAGTGATACACTTTAACTTAAAGAATAAGAGGTCTCATCACGAGCTGACTTATAATTATCATAGATATTATAGCTTGCTGACTTTGCCAAAACTGCATACCACAATAGGGAAATGACTCGAGATTGTTGCAATCAAAAGACAAGGGGTCTCATCACGAGCCAACTTGTTTAGCAAAGTTATAAATCAAGTGAGTGGCACTGTCATAATTTGGCTACCAAACCAAGGCATTGTTCTTTAAGAATTAAAAGGAAATAAAAGCAATAAGTGTGGATATGGATTTCTCTTTGAAAATCATACATTTATCCAAGTAGGATACAGGATCATTGTTGGGTAACAGGTAACCTTGTCGAGGCTATAAACGCCTGTTGGCAGCAGAGGCTCTACCTACGACAAATGAGCATATTTAAAACTGATTTACAGAGAAGCCTTTCTTTTTATCTTTATAAACCAAATAGTGACTGATGTAGATACAACAACTAGCTTGAGGAATTAAATAACCAAAGCTAACATAGAAGAGACAAACTATCATAGACAGCTAAAAGCATGATGTACCTTATCTTTCCATGATAAAGTTTGATCTTCTAGAAAAGATTCTGTTTTGGAAGTTTAGAAAATTCAAAAGAAAAGCAGAGATAACTGGTTCTTCCAAGTGAATCGCCAATTGTTGTGGCCAACAACAACCCCTCTTCTTATTTAGTTTTATCACTAATACTAAATAAGTGGGGACCCTTATTCAAAAATTTTAAAAATAAATTAGTGCTTGTATTCCATTTTTAAATGAAACTTACTATCATAAAAATAAGAGAATACTCGAAAAATCTAAAAAGACTTAAGTTTTATGATAAGTTCGAATAAAACCATTCCTTCAATAAAAAGCGTCGCATTGCAAAAAGGTAATGGATTCCTTCCTACAGGTGGAAATCTAAGATTGCAAAATCGTGATGCGAAATCACGCACTGAAAGACATTCATCGCATCGCATGCCTCAACTATCACTTAAAGTGAAATACCTCAAACCACCGATATGCGATGGTGCATGTCGCAAATTACATTTCGTAGAAAAGACATTAATGGATGATTTCCATACGCAACGGATCCGCGATATTGCAATTTGTGATATTGTGATCTGCGATATTGTGAAGCAAATCACAAAATCGCCTTATCGCAGATCTTCGGGGCTCACCATTCGAAAAATCTTTTTCCATAAAACGATGCCCAGTTATCCGCGTTAATGTTAATTAATGAGTTAGTTGGAAATCATTAATGAAATATGGTTTTGATCTGATTGAAGAGCCATTTCATGTAAGGTGATATATTTTATATGTTTTCAGCATTTAAAGCTTTCCCGTCACCTTTTTCTTATCATTATTCTTACCTCATTTGTAAACTGCAGGAGTGAAGAGTAGAGAAGTATACATGGTAGTGTTCAGGATATTATGGGAAATAAGGGTAAGTCTTTGAGTTCTGAAGATAAAGAAATGACGCCCTTATACACGGACACCACCTGTAACAAAGATACTGGTATTACTACTTGGGAAGGCATGTATAGTCTGCTCGAGGAAGAAAATCCCAAAGTAATGGAGGTTATAGCAACTGCAGGCTCACACGGGTCTTCTGAGGCATCTATCACAGAACTAGCATGTTCGTTCTTGCACCGGATAGCGGCGAGGCCTAAAAATATTCCATATACAGACATGGTCTAATGGGTACTGGATAATGTTGATATCACGAATAGAGAATTTAAAACTCAGAACCAAGAACTCACGGAGTAGTTATTTTCACAAAATTTAAGCTTTATATCCTCTAACAAAAAGCGCGCAAGAGATGAAAATCGCACCAGGGAAGCCCTGGATCGAGAAACAGAGGCAGTTTTCGATGTGTGATTAGTGTCGCATCGTTGGGAAAAACCCCTCAAGAAGGAAAGCCTCTAATCTCTCAGTCGCCTGTAAGCCCAGAAATTTGTAGAAAAAGTTCTAAAGGAAAAAAGTTAAAACCTAAAGTCTAAAACCAGTGGTATTTATCAGGTATATCCTCAAGTGGTATGTAAATATCTACCAAATGTACAGCAACTATAGACAAGCTGGAGACAAGAGGCTCATGAAAGGGTAGAGTTCATCAAAAGGTTAACCAAGTTGAATTGGGATTCTTACTGGACATACTTGGTAAAACCACACAACGAGTGCATGACTCTCAAATGTATCATTAATTCTACCGAGAAGATGGTGCCAGCACTTGCCGATTCCGTTTTCACAGGACAGCTAAAGTCGAAAGTTGGCTAGCCAACTCTCCTCAAGCAAATGTTGAACGCTTGCGACTACAAGGAACAGATACATAGATAGTCAGTTGCCAGTTTTAGTTTTAGATTCAGTTTTAGTTTTAATTTTTCTTTATTTTTGCCTGAAATGAGGACGGTCATTTAAACTGCATCCTACATTTTTGTAATAAATTATTTTTAGATTTAGCTAGTAGTATTTAAACCCTTCTCATGCATTTAGAGAAGGGTCCTAAAATTTGTCAAAAACTTGTCCTCAGAACATGCACTTTTGCATCCTCGGAGGAGGTTTTGATGAATGAATGGAACAAGATTTATTGATATCTACGTTTAATATCTACTACTGATGTTGCACTTTTTTACTCTTAGTAGATGTTGGATTAAGAAGAGATAAATCATTATTTCTTGAATTTCATGAGTAGAACTAGTTATAAATGGTACTTTTATCTCTTAACTATTTCTGCTTATGTGTTACAGTGATATTCATGTTCAGTTATTTATATATGAACGCTTGAATGCTTGAGTTATCATTTGGTGATAGCTATTTATTTATGCTTAATATATGATTAACTTATTATGTGATAAGTTTTCCACAATTGACTCGTCTAACTTTTTATACGAAATGGTTTATCTTTATTGAATTCTTTCCTTATAGCAGTTGAATGATCTTTATTACCAATTGCCTTCGAAATCATTTTAGATCGCATAACTGAAAGATTACATCCCAGGTTAGTTTAGAATTAGATATTTCTATTGATTATAATACAATTGCATGTTGTTAGATTAGATTTAGAATAAATGCATTTTACTTGGAAATTATTAGGAATGAAATATCAATTCTCAACACACACACACATAAATTGGGAAACTGTTCCCATATCCCTAGTCGGACCCACTACACCAAACGAAAAAGGAGTTGCTAACCAAGGTCCAAACCGGGTGGGTATCCCCCTTGTTGTAGACCCAATTTTTGGGGCTTCAACACGTCCAAAACCATGGACCGAAAACCATCTCGTCCAAAACCATGTGCTAAAAATCATGCACAAAACCATAAGTAGGTCGGCCCAACCTAATATAGGGTCCAAAAACAAAATTTTCTGGGGTGCTACCCCAGACCACATAGAGTGGGGTTACCTACACCCCTCAAACACCCTGTGACCCCGGCCCCCCCGCTACGCAATCAGCACAACGAAGGGGGCGGGACGCCCCCTTCTAACCCCTAGTTAACTACGTGGGCTAGTCGTGGAAAGAATATAAAACAACCCAACACAGTGATCTTATTCAGTGTCTAATAGTCAATACAAATCCTCTAGGTTTTGTCCTTCTTTTGTACCAACACGATTGGCCTAATGTGCCCTTTCTGCAACAGCTTTTGAATCTACCACTAGATTTCATTGTTCTCCAAAACAAAGCATCGGTAGATTGGTCCATTAGGTAGCGGCGCACTCGGGGTCATATCCATGGAGTTCTTGACCTGACAGTGTAGGGGTAACCCTATGGGTGAAGTGAATATGTCCCTGTACTCCTCCACAACCTTGTCCATTTGCTGTTGTCATGTGGAGAAGCCTTGTCTGGAGGTTATGGATGTGGCCACAATATTCCTCTTGCTTTGAGGTAATATCATAAGGAAGAAAAATTTCTCAGCCTGGGAAATAATCTTACTGCATTGTTTTGCAGGGATCAAAGAAAAAGCGATAGGCGATGCTACCTCTAGTATCATGTACAATTTCTGACCCAAAGTAATAATAACAAAACGAGGTATGGGTTCATATACAACATGATGCTTCCATAGGTATGGTTGAACTAATAAAACATCACATACTTGTAGAGGGGCAACATCGCACAATACCTCATTTACAAAGGGCTTGATGCTATAAGGCAGGCGACACTGCTGGTTGACACGGAGATGTCACCCTCAGTGGAGCCACCCGATGGTGTATGGCTATGGGTGTAGTTTTGTTGGTAGATTCAACCTCTTAATGACCTTGGCTGAGATCAGGTTCTTTATGCTTCCACTATCAATGAAGAACTGAATTGGAAAGCCCTTTACCCACATCTCTAATTGGAAGAGGGCCTACCCCTCCTTTGGATCCTCAAGTTCTGCCTTTTAGAGCTTGGTGGTGGCTAGCATCAAAGTGGGTTATGCATCAATGATCTGCTTTCCATTATTGATTCCCTTGTCAGGGTTTCAGCTCAAAATCAAAGCATGCATCCATTTTTGAGTCTTTTATCTTAACCACCAATGCTTGCTTTGTGCGAAATTCATTCGTGTTGTGAGTGGAATTTTTATGTAACTCGCACCATTTGTCGGTGTCGTTCTTTGCCTTCCCGTTATTCTTGGCTTGTGACTTTGAGGAGTTGCACGAGGGGATCGAGGCTTGGATTTTCCATTTTCCCTATCACTTGGGGGCGCCTTTGCTCTGCTTTGGGTTCATAGATCTAAAGTCTTGCTTTTTCTGCTTGAACTTCCTCTCAATCTTGGAAACATATCGGTATGCTGCATCAAGTGAGGAGATGTCTAGGAACTCCATTTCCTCCTGAATGTGTTTGTGCAAACAACCGTGGTACTTGAGCACCAGATGTTTCTTAGAACCTTTGACACCCAACTTTGTGTGCAAGGTATGGAAAAGATTTGTCTTCTTATACACATCTTGATCCCTTTGCTACCACATCATAGTTCATTGTATGTACTTGTCATCATAGATCCCAACAGGGTTATATTATTCCTTGATGGCATATCAAAAAGAATTCCAAGTGGGAGCGGTTAAAAACAATGAGGGTTCCCTCTCGTACCTCTATTCACAGTAGGTTTCCCACCAATCCTTAACACCAGGGGCTGCTTTGAGAAGTGTAAAAGTAATATTTTCCCTATTTGAAAATTCATGAACCGAAAAATATCCTTCCGACATATTTAACGATTTATCTACAACATTTGCATCTATCTAACCTTCAAATATAGGAATTTCAAACTTGACTTGTACCTTAAATGGATTTGCGCCTCTAGAGTGGCTGTTGGATAAACATGCGTCCCCAGTGGGCATCCGTCAAAGGATATGGGAAAAGTTTTCCATTGATGTGTTCCTTTGTCACTCAAGGGCTTCTTTGAGCAATATTTTGAAAGGATATCTTGCTCCCTCATCTTTCTTTTCTTCTGCCATGGGAGTTCATTGGGGTCAGCGAAGTCGGTCTTGCAAAGGTCAAACCAGTTCGTGCCTTAACTATTTATCCCCTGACCTCATTAGGGAGATGCACAAAAAGACAAAGAAATAGAAGACTTCTTTGATACCACTGATCTGGACTTATCATGAATGCAACAGAGTAAAGATATAAACATTAACATAGAATATTTAGCGGAAATAAATCTTCATTTCATTAATATCAAAGAACTGAAAGATGCTTACATACAAAATGGAAATAAACTAGCTCAGGCAATGGTAGGTTAGCTCTGATAAGATATGTGGTAGCTACATGCCTATGAACTTTTCTACAATGACGCTCCAAATCCTATTTATTATTGAGAAATTGAATCGAAAACCCTAAACATCCAAAAATATAACTCTAGGAGATGAAGCAACAAAATTTTGTGGGACCCGTTGGGTAAATTGGTACATCAACTTCTCAGGGTCGTAACTTTGGCGTATAATCTCCATTTGATGCGTATGCTACCTAGTTAGAAAGATATATTTTAGGAATACAAATTTTGACTACTCTCGAATACTTATATTTTCCCATTTTCCAAAAACGCATCAGTCACGGCCTCAAAACAACTCTGGAAGTTCAGGACTTGAAAAACTACCAAAAATAGTAGATTGTGCTACAATTAAGGAAACCGAAAGAAACAATTAAGGGGTCCATGTGGAATAGGTGGTGTTAGCACCTAAATCCGCCTTAGGCTGAAGGAAGGAAAAATTCAGGGTAACCACAAACCATGCTCAGTCTGGTAGCTAGCCCTACCAAAACAGGAGAGGGCTCTCTCCGTGTCACTCTCAGTGAATAGACAAAACGATATGGTCTGAGATGACTTACACTAAATAATGATTTTAGGCTAGTAAATAAATATGGATACAAGAGACAATTTTTGATAAATCACTGAGTTTCTTGGAAGTATGGGACCAATGAACAGCAATGAGCAGAGAATTTAACATAAAGGCACAGATTACTTCGTGAGGCAAGACAGGCGGAAAGTCTAGCAATTAAATTTGAAGTAATGTGGAATGGAAAGATTGTTTAGGAGCGTGAAAAGGGCATAAACACATGAATCCTTTTCAACAGAAGAAGAACACATACGTGAAACTTTCCCACAGGCAGAGCAATAAATATGAATTCTACCTTATCTTACTTAAAAAAATTCATTGGAAATGAAGATGAAATGAACTATGAAACATAATGAAATACATATGAAACATAAAGAGACACATTTACTACACTCAAAACCACATGAATCTCATGAAACAGAGCCGCTGCATTTCATTAATCCTCTGTCAAAATATACAATGAAGAACTGAGTTTCTCTCCCACAGTCTCCCAGAAATTACAATCAACCAACCCTTTGCAAATGGTTTTACAATAAATAGACTATGCCATGAGGAAATATAACGACCAAGAGTTGGGGAATTTTTTGAATCATTACAAAGTGGAAGTGGAAAGCCAACCATTAGTCACAAGTGCAACGTTACAAAAATGACAAATGGCTTGGGTGACTACTTGCCTTCCTTTGCCACTTGGATAGAAGCCAACCTGGAGTGAAAATACTTTAAAATTTTCCTTAGGTGCCGAAAAAAGTGTATTTTAAATGAGCGGGCCAACCTGGAGAAAGTCGTGAACCGAAATGTCACGAAGCGGAAGTGATTTAGCCTTTTTCTCTATATGCACCATGCCCAAATCTCTATGCACTGTGCCACTTTGGAGGTTTCTTTGAGGTACCTACAGGAGTCCGAATTGTTCCCAAGTGTGCTTGTTGGAAGGCCTGGCCTGTCTACTTTCTAACCCAAGTGAAATTTCTGAATTTGGTGCTCATTTGCCCCTCCAAATCTTCATTCTCCCAAGATTGCTTCTTGTGTGTCAAAATAGGGGTAGAGAGGTCATTGTTTGAGTGTTTTTTACCTCCTCGAGACTCAAATCATGCCCAAATTTCTTGTCCATGCACCAATAGTCGTGATTTTTCATGCTAAATCCAAAAATGCAAACCATTTGTGATTTGGAGCTCCCAATCCTAAGCGTCGTGCTAATGGTGCGATGCAGAGGGAGAAACAACCTGTGTTGTGACCAAAAAATTTCCATGTGACCAAAATTGTCCCAGATTTCTTGAAATTTGGGCTGGAGATCCTCTATGAGGTGCTATGTTGGGCCATAGAGGCTTCAGCCAAGATTCGAAGCCGATCTTTCTCTTTTTGCCTCTTTTGCCTCTTTGTCGCTTTGCTCAATTTTGCCTTCAAACTCCTTATCCGAGCCTTTGAACTCATGTTTCGTGCCCTGTAATGATAAACCATCCACCTCCATATGGTTTTTTCCCTATTGGCCTTCTCTAGCAGTTTCTCAAGGTGGATGTTGATGCGCTTGAGCCAAGACTCACGGTCATTGTTAATCTCTTGCTCTAAGGGAGTGAGCTCAATCCTCCTATGTTGGGCAGCTTGGCGATTCTCACGGATGTTTTGCAGCTCCATGATCTCGTGTTGGTCCTCAAGTTGTTTGTTCCTCTGCTCCAAATACCTGATAATCCCTTTGGCCCTCTCCAAATTTAGTGACAAGTCTTGGATCTCCATTTGCTGCTCCAGGATGGTCCTCCTAAGTTTGGCACTCTCCACATTTGCATCATCATCATGAATGAGGATGAAGTCGGCCTCTTGTTCACCTGATGGCCCCTCTTCGTGCATGGGCCTCTTGCCCTTGTCCTGTACCTGTGTTGCCGATGTCGGAAGCGGGGCCCCTTCCACACCGAGTGGAGATAACACTCGCTTTGCTGCTGCAAACAAATGTCTAAGGGCTCTTTGATAGGTGATGAATACTGGCATAGTAGTGGTCTCATGGTGCTCATACTGATGACAAGGACCACCTATCTCATGTTCCGCCTCTGATAATACCTGTGAAGTGCAGAAGAGTTCACGGGAGATGAAGTCATCCCACGTAATGCCCTGCAATCCCAACTGATGATCCACCAAAATCCGGATAAGAGCAAAGTGATAAACACTGTTAATTTGCTGCTGAGGGGTCTTGTGTTGCATGAAAGTGTTCATCCTCTCTATGTTCCTGCAAATGAAAAATGGGAAGTTCATCATCCTTACCCTGGTAAAGTGCATGAGCAACCTGATGTGATATGCATATAGACGAGAGAACCTCCCCTCACAACTGAAGTATTTCATGATCAATTTCGTGAGTGGAGCATATTCATCTTTCAAATATCTGAATGGAAAGACTCTTGTGAGCTGCCTTAGGAAACTGGCCTTCATGTAAGGCTCATAATGTTTCCTATCCACATTATGTTTCTTGTGCCACTGTTCTCCAACATTTGGTATGTCGGTTGCTAATGAGATAGTTTCGGGTGTCAATGTGAAGGAGACCCTGGCCAAGATAGAGTGACCTCCATGTAGGTGAAGCACAAAAAGACGGGCCAACTCATGATGAAATCGAACATTAGCCACCCTTTGACAAAACTCAAAACATGATAGATGCTGGAAACATGACATAGCAAGAGGGTAGGCCTG
>APFE031546008.1:0-15285 GCA_000404065.3 Pinus taeda | reverse complement strand
GTTTCCATCTCATACTCCGATGAATGCTCAGATGCCATGACTGCTGTATGTGTACTGTGCTTGGATTGCCCTTTGATGATGGTATGAAACTAGGTGTTGTTGTGATATCTGCCACCAAGGGGAACAATGCAAAAAGGGAGTGTTAGGAGAGGAATAATATGATGGGAATAGGGGTTATGGGGAAAATGTTGTTTACGGATATGTAGGAGGGTTTGGGGATGTTATAAGGTAGAGTTTTGGGGTTTACATTGACCAATGAGTGGAGGATAGGGAATATGGGTTTAGTAGTGTTTTAGGGTAGGGAAAATAGAGAAAAATGGGATAGGGGGAAGGGAACAATGGAAAGGAGTGAAACAATGGTAGGTGAAAGAGGAGCCTTGGCATCAATACCACAAGTTTGTAACCCTAGCAACCATGGCTTTGATGTTTTCTAGTGGTAGGTTTTATGAGTTTTTGTTGCAATTATACATAGCCATGAACCACCATAACCTTCAAAAACATACATGAGCCATCAAGATTTAGAGCCTACCTGTCGATTTGAGGGGTTTCAAAGGTGACTTGATGCAATTTGGAACAAGTTTCAGGCCTTTGTGGGTGTGTGCTACGCAGCAACCCAGTGTGCCGCACCCATATAAACTTTACACTGTGGGGTGGCGTTGTGTGCGCCGTGCCCCTCTGTGTGTGCGCGTGCTCTGGAAAACGTCTCCAATCTCACTCCAAACACGCACTTTGCTCTCCCAATGACTTTGCAATGCTTCTCACCTTGAGTTGCACAATGACTTTCTTTTCTTGTGAAAATCCTTTATAAAGACATTGGGAGTCATGGGTTAATTGTTTGCTTCTTCAAAAACCCACTTTGCTAATGTTTCATTTTAGCTTTTTTACTGAGTTAATGCAGCACTGAATTTCAGTTTTCCCTTTGCATTTTTAGCTAGAATGATGAAATTTTCGGCATTTTTGTAGGGGTCGCATGACAAGGCATTTGGCCACGGAAACCATGACTGCACCCGAAGAAATAAACTGGAGACTTTTTTGAAAATTATCACAAATGTCACACTGTTTGACTTTTCTTCAAAACAGAGTTTTGAAGAACAGTCGTAATCTGTCAACATGACGATGAAAATCTTTGAATCATAACTTTGTAAGGGCCTCCCCCTGGCCTGCATGGCTTTATTGGACATGGTTGAAGACCAAATTGACTAATCCCTAGACCTAATGACTGAAAATGACTCTCGTCCATTAAAAGATCTAATATTAACTATCATGGACTTTAGTGAACATTAACAAAAGACCTAAGCCAGCAGGTGCTAGACATGAGGGAATGAATTGACAAGACCCTTCCATCAGATTATGGCATGCCTCTAGCTGAATGCAGCTGAGTGAATGGAGCGAGACACCTAAAAATGAGATGCAAAAAGAGTATTGATCTCTGATGGAGGACTGACAAGACCGACTCTAACATTGGCTCCAATGGGGGATGGTAGCTCCAGCTCCTTGGAGGTACCAAGAACTGCAGATCTTTGGGTGAGCAGACAGTGCTTTCGTCCATTGGGCTATGGAGTCATTATTTCGACAAACACCACAAGACTTTGACGCATTTATTGACTGGAACTTGACTTAAACTGACTTAATTGTGAAACCAACATGACTGAAAAAACTGACTCAATGCAAAAGGAAATGACTCATGACTGACTTAACTAACACAAGAACTGACAAAACTTATTCAATGGCAGTAGTCCATCAAGATTCGAGGGTTTCAAATTATGATGACAGCCACCTGCATACTAATGCAATATGTATAATCATGTGTAATGTGTCTTCCAATGTAACCAATCAAGTAGATGCCTTCTTGATTGATTCTCTTGATCAGATCTCCTGGTCAACAACAGATACTGGTAACTGGGCATCCAAAAACACAGTTGACCATGATCTCCTTCATCACTGAATACTGCAATAATCACCTTCACTGCTGACTGCAATAGATTTTCCATTGGATCATGAAAAACATGAAGATTTACCTCCTGTTGAGGAAACAAGATGTCTTTTTCTTTTGATTCTGATCTTCCTTATAATGTACTTCAGAAAAAGTATGGTCCTGGTCCTCAAAAATTTCTGAACAAGTGGATGAGCAGATTTCCTCTTCAAAAAACATTTCAAAACATGAGACATATGAGGAAGAATTTGAAAGGGAATCCTGAATGGTCTGGTCTGTTGAAGTCTGGATATATCGTAGATCATCTTCATATGATATGACAACCAAATTGTCTTTGCATTCATCAATCATGAGAAAAGAAACTTCAAATGATTCTTGAACCCTAACAATAACATTTCTATCATCTACCATAAATTCATCCAGAGGAACTTATTCACTTGCTTGAGCAAAGATCTCATCTTGCTGTTTAAGAGTTGACTGGATTACCTCTTCACGAAGACTGTGTTCTGATGACATGAGAACATTTGGATCCAAAACTCTATCTTCTTCATCCCCGATGATTTCAGCAGCAGAGTTCTCTTTCATGGGACTTAGTACAAGGTTTTCTTGGTCATCACAATCTGAATCTACATCTGAAATGGTTGTCTTAACATTATCACATTCTAAATTTGAAACTTGATTTCTCTGCATGCTGTCTTCTTCTATGGACAAATTTGAAATAACACTTTTTCTTTCATCACTTTCAGCCATATGGAACTCTTCAACCTGTTGATTGATTTCATGTAATTCATGTTGACTGTCAAGATGAAAAATTCCTTCATTTTCCACCGTACAAAGATCTTGATTCTGCTGCAAAGTTTCCTAAGCATCTTGATGGGACTCCTCTAGTTTCTCTTCATGTTGCTGAAATGGATTCTCGTACAAGGCTTCCATGATCTCATCATCCATAAAATTATCATCCTCATAGTGTTTTTCAAGGCTTTCAATAAAAGTAGAAGCATGTTTGCAACAGTCATGAACTAGATTTAATGATGGATAAGAGTATTTATATCTTTCAATGAACAGGGCATGAAAATCCTTTAGACAATAAATAAAAGCAGCGGGAAAATTTTCATAACAAGATTGGGCTTCACCTTCTAGAGTGGCCAGGAATATCTTCATTAGGAAATCTTTAGGAAAATCATCTTTCAACTTGCGAATATGCATGTGAAATCTAACTAGATGTAAAGCAGCATCCTTCCTACCATCATATTTAAATGTAGGAAAATTCCTTGACCAATCTACTTTTGGAATATTATTTGGAAAGCTATTGATCCCTCTGCAGTGGAGTCACCATGAAGCACGGGTTGTTGGATTCTTCAGTGAAAGGAGTCGCCAGGTGAATGATTTCAGTCATCTTCTTATGTCTGATCATTGTTCACCATCAACCATCAGATGTGAGCTTGATAGATGTATTGGGGCAAAACAATCTTCAAGCAAACCATTCGTCCCCAGTGGAGTCACCACTATGTTAGCACCTAAATCTGCCTTAGGCTGAAGGAAGGCAAAATTCAGGGTAACCACAAACCACGCTCAATCTGGTAGCTAGCCCTCTCAGAACAGGAGAGGACTCTCTCCGAGTCACGCACAGTAAATAAATAAACTATATGGTCTGAGATGACTTGCAATGAATATTGATTTTAGGCTAGGTAAATAACTATGGAAACAAGAAGCAAATTCTGATAAATGACTGAGTTTCTGGGATGTATGGGACCAACGAATAGTATGAGCAGAGAATTTAACACAAAGGCACAGATTATTTCGTGAGGCAAGACAGGCAGAAAGTCTAGAAATTAAATTTGAAATAATACGGAATGGAAAGATTGTTTAGGAGGGTGAAAAGGGCATAAACACATGAATCCTTTTCAATAGAAAAAGAACACATAACCTAAAACTTTCCCACAGGCAGAGTAATAAACATGAATTCTACCTTATCTTACTTCGAAAATTTCACTAGAAATGAATATGAATGAACTGTGAAACATAACGAAATACATATGAAACATAAAGAGAACACATTTGCTACACTCATACCACATGAATCTCATGAACCAGAGTCGCTACCTTTCATTAATTCTCTGTCAAAATATACAATGAAGAACTGAGTTTCTCTCCCACAGTCTCCCATAAATTACAACCAACCCTTTGCAAATGGATTGCATACAATAAATAGACTATACCATGAGGAAATAGAATGACCAAGAGTTGGGGAGTTTTGCAAATGATTACAAACTGGAAATGGAAAGCCAACCATTAGTTACAGGTGAAGCGTTACAAAAATGACAAATGGCTTGGGTGACCGCTTGCCTTCCTTTGCCACTTGGATAGAAGCCAAAATCTTTAAACTTTTCCTTAGTTGTCGAAAAAATATAGTGTAAATGAGCGGGCCCACTTGGAGAAAGTCGCAAATCGAAATGTTGCGGAGCGGAAGTGATTTTGGCCTTTTTGTCTATATGCGCCACGCCCAAATCTATATGTGCCGCACCACTTCGGAGGTGATTTTGAGGTACCTTCTAGAGTCCAAATTGTGCCTCAGTGTGCTTGTTGGAAAGCCCTGCCTGTCTGGTTTCTAACCCAAGTGGAATTTCTGAATTTGGTGCTCATTTGCCCCTCCACGTCTTCAATCTCCCAAGACTGCTTCCTGTGTCTCAAAATAGGGGCAAAGGGGTCATTTTTTAGTGTTTTTGACCTCCTGGGGACTCAAAACTTGCCCAAACTTCTTGGCCACGCACCAGAAGTCATGATTTTTCATGTTGAATCCAAAAATGCAAACCATTCTTGATTTGGAGCTCCTAAGCCTAAGCGCCGGGAGAAAAGCCCTGTTTGTGCACAAAAATTTGTCAAATGACCAAAAATGCCCCAAAAATGCTCCAAATTTCTTGGCCATGCACCAGCAGTCATGAGTTTTTATTTGGAATCCAAAAATGCAAACTATTCTTTATTTGGAGCTCCCTATCATAAGCGTCGCGTGCACAGGGAGAAAAACCCTGTTTGTGCAGAAAAATTTGTCAAATGACCAAAAATGCCCCAAAAATGCCTCAAATTTCTTGGCCATGCAAAAAAAAATCATGATTTTTCATGCTGAATCTAAAAATGCAAACCATTCTTGATTTGGAGCTTCCTATCATAAGCATCGCGCCAGGGTGCGGCGCATAGAGCCTGGGCGTACTGCTTTTTGCAGGAGACATTTGGAGGCCTTCCTGATGTCCAAATTGGGTGCAGGATAGCTCATTGGAAAGGTATGTGAGTATACATTACAACCCAACTAGAATTTGTCAATTTTGAGTTCATTTTGCCTATAAAAAAATCAAATCTTCCAATACTGGTCAAAATGTGTCTAGTGAAGCTGCCTCAAGGAAAAGTGCTGTTGCAGTCAATTTTTGAAGGTCTTCCTCAAACTCCAAATTGAGCTCATGATAGCTCATTGGAAATATCTTTGTGTATATTTATCATTTTACTCATCAAGAAAGTCATTTGGCTAACCGAGCTACGAGAAAACTTGATTTTCCCAAGGTCACTTTAGAGGTGCATCAATTCTCCTAAGGTAAGTGTATTTTTGACATTTCTCTAAAAACATGGCACTTGTGTAAAATGTGAAGGAGGTTTTTCTTCCTTGGCCTATTTTGGACAGAAACCTCTCTCGATTTTCCAAAATTCATCTTGTTTTTCTTAGGAACATCATTTGAGTGAATTATTGAGCCTTCCTCTCGCGTGCAAGTATTATTTGAGAACAACAATTTGCAAACCCTAGACCTAATGACTGAAATGACTCTTTTCCATTAAAAGATCAAATATTAACTGTCATGGAATTTAATAAACATTGATGAAAAGACCTAAGCCAGCAGGTGCAAGACATGAGGGGAATGAACTGACAAGACCCTTCCGTCAGATTATGGCATGCTTCTAGCGGAATACAGCTGAGTGAATGGAGCGAGACACCAAAAATGAGATGCAGAAAGAGTTTTGATCTCTGACAAAGGACTGACAAGACCAACTCTAATAGGAAACACTTAAGCTTCAAGGTAACATCCCAACACCATACTCTTGATAACCATAAAAACCTAATGCGAAGCATATTCAGCAGAGTGATATATTCGTAAGTTTCTTTAATCAAAACATTCCCATTAGGCTCACTCCCATCCCAGGGTAAGTAATCCTCTTGCTTTGTTAGTGATATACCTGTGTGAAATATTGTGTGTCTATATCTCTCCCATTCAGCCTCTAATTCCACCGACATCCCATGATCAAAAGCATGCAACCAACACTATGGGGCAAGCATGGAATAACGCGAACTTTTGAGGTGATAGAAAATGTCAACCCGTATGATTAAGGAAATTAATAATGAGCATCATTAGTATGTGGGAACCCTCCATTGCTTTCATAGAATGTATACCAATAGCTATATATTCTCCTTTATCAACCTCCCACATCAAATTACCATAGAGCTATTGTTTAGCCTTTACTAAACTTCTCCAGATATGTGAGGCCATGCTCTTTTCTGGGATGCCAATGCTAACCCAAGCTTCCAGAGACATGTGATTAAGGTAGTTTGTAATCACCACTTATTTCCATAAGAAAACACCTTTGAAATATCTCCAAATGGATTTAACAAGGAGTTCTACATTGAGACTTTTATTATCTTTGATCCCCCAACCACCATCCTCCACACTCTGAGATAAAACTTATAAACGAACGAGGTGATATTTTGTAGACTTACCAACCCCAGCCTAGAGAAAGGTGTCATTAATGATAGCCTATATTCCTTTTGTAACAACTTGTATTGTTTTAATAAGGTGCATCTAGTAGACTAAGATGGCCTATAATACAACCTTTATCATGACCAAACAATTGTCTCATGTGAGCCACTTATTTTCCGAGAGGGACAATTTCTAATCAAACTTTTTGATAAGCCACTCCCAATCTTGACATTCTGTTAGGTCCCTATACTACTAGTGTAGCCCCTTATTATTATTATTGCAACCTCCTTATTGTATTGTTGTGACCATGTAGTCTCCATATTGTTATTATTGTGCCCAATGGAAGCCCACTACTGTTATTGTTGTGCCCTTCCATTATTATTTTCAAGTGAGCTCTGATAATATTATGACCCCTTAGACTCCTATATATAGAAAGGAGGTCTTGTCATTTGTATCATCCAAGAATTGCTCATTTGTGTAATGAAAAGGAGTATTCCCCCTCAAAGAGGCTTATTTTGAAATCGTTGATATATCTCTTCTTCTATTTTGTGAGTTAGTTTCATAACATTTGGTATCAGAGCTTTGGATTCTAGGGTTTCGCTTCTTCAACTAGGGACTCATCGTGGAATTTTCACTATAACATTTTTTTCTATGACGTTTCAGAAGCTAAAATTAAAACTTATTTTATTTGAAATTGTTTTGAACCTTGTCTCCAAATTTTAGATTTTGTATCGCTATATTTTAGGAGATATGAGCTAAGGAATGTAGGGTTTTTTCAAACTCCAAAATTCCATATCAAACAGGTCATCGTGGAATTTTCGCTATAATGTTTTTTTTTATGAAACTTCAAAATCTAAAAGTAAAACCCATTTTAGACAAAATTGTTCTAAACCTTTTATACAAATTTCAAATCTTGGTTCGCTATATCTACGAAGATAGGATCCAAGGAAGTTAGGGTTCTTACAGGCTCCCGAATTCCATCGCAAACAGGTAACCTTGGGAAAATCATCATAACTTTCTCTCTCTCTGAGCATCGGATTCAAATTTTGTAAACAATGATAGAAAGAGGATGGACTATCGTTTCTTAGATATTTGTTTCAAGGCCGAAGGTGGAAATAGTGACACATGGCACTTCTTATAAGTTTGTTCTACTGAACTTGTCTATAATCAGGTCATTGTGGGAGATTAGGCATAAATATTTCTTGGAGATTCCAATCTCGATCAAACTTGTGGGGTTGGAAATAAGACTCAGAGGGCTACCATAGGATTAAATTTTAGAACTTGAATATTCAAAATTGCAGAGTTAAAATTATTTCAATATCAAGCTGCTAAAAGCAAGAAAAAGAATGACTTGAATCAAGAATATAAAAACATCTAGTAAGCAAAATTGGATAGATGGTTTGAAGAATGTGATCGAAGCTAGGATAAATGTCTTTATCTATTGTATGGAAAATAATATCAATGGTTTAGAAGCAAAATTTAAAGGCAACGTGGAAGATTTGAAGAAAGACATCAAAGGTTTGAAGGGAGGTGGTACAAAGTTACTACAAGAAAGGCTTCTTGATGGTGAAAAGGTAGTAGAGGAAATTCATGATTAGAACAAAAGAAATGTTAATTATGATTTCATATAATATAACATTGTATTGAATACCCACCATATTCCAAAAATAGATATGAGGAAGTTTGATGGTAAGGATCTTGTAACTTGGATACTATAGATGGAGAAATATGTTTATCTACATGATGTGAAACCACCACAAAAGGCATGTATTGAATATTTATATTTAGAACCAAATCAGTGTGTATGGTATAGAGGGATTTTTTTCTTGTAAACCAATTTTCACCTGGTCAATTTTCACTGAGGAAATTATAGCACATTATGAGGATACAAGGAGCAACACCTTCTTTACCCAATTGATAAATCTCAAACAAAAGGGTTCAGTGGCAGAGCACATTGGTTACTTCCAAAAATTGAATATAAGGGTAAATGATATTCCAAATAAGAATAGGATTGAAGACTTCATAGGGGTTTTAAAGGATAACATCTAGCATGAGGTTCGCCTTTGGGAACCTTATTCATTGGAGAAGGCATTCAGGGTGGAAATAAAAGTTGAAAGAAAACTTATGGCAACAAGGAAGTCTACCACTTGTAACTATAAATATGGAAGTGTTGTTGGTCCTAGTCTTCCACAGCCTACAAGGGTGAAACCTCAACAATTGGAGGAAAAAAGAGAAAAAGGGTTTTCTTACAGTTGTGATAGAAAATACATTAAAGGTCATAAGTTTTCTGAGAAGAAATTATTCTACATAGATTGTGAAGAAGACGAAGAAAAGGAACAATAAACATCAAAAGAGGAGGATATACACCAAGAACCAACTCCATAGAAATAAGAAATGAATCTGACTATATCCGGTAATGCACTGACGAGAATTACCACTCCTCAAACTTTCAAGATAGAAGGACATATCAAGAAGAAAAAGGTAATATTGTTGATAGATTCAAGTAGTACCCATAATTGTATTCATTATAATATAGCCAAGGAATTGACTTGTTTCCTATATCCAGCACCAGAGTGTCAAGTGATGGTTGCAAATGGAGGAACCATAACTTCTCTAGAAACTGTCATAATATCAAGCTATCCATGGGAGAATATGTGTTGAATAGTTCAGTGCTTTCCATTCCAATGCGTGGTGTAGATGTTGTACTAAGAGTCCAATGATAACAATCTTTGGGAACAATAACTTTCAATTTTCAAGAACTTTTATTGAAATATTTTTGGGAAGGAAAAGAAGTCGAATTAAGGGGTATCACAAGGAAACCAGGAAAGATTATTAGCTCTAATAGTATGACACAGCTTCTAAAGAAACAACAACAAGGAAAAATATGTTCACTATAGATTCAAACAACAAAATCATCTATTTCTCCAAAACTCCAAAAGGTCTTGGACAATCATTCGAAGGTTCAAGAGGTGGAAGATCACATCGAGCATCAAAAACAAGTTCTCTAACTCTTAAAGGATAACCTCAGTTTAGCGCAGAATTGAAGTAAACAACAAGGAAATCAACATCGCACTCAAAGAAGTTTTGATGTAGGTGACTTGGTATTTTTATGGTTACAACCATATAAAAAAATGTCCCTCGAGCAAGCTAGGAAGGATAATAAATTATCTCCAAATTACTATGGTCCTTACAAGGTGTTGAGAATGATTGGTACTATGGCATAAAAATTGGAGCTTCCTGCATCTTCCCAAGTGCACCTATTTTTTCATGTTTCAGCTTAAAGAAGGTTATAGGTGACAAGCTCCAAGTTCAAACAATATTTATGGAATTTGTTGAGGAAGGAAAAATCATATTGGAACCTGAAGAAGTCATAGAAATAAGAAACTTACACCTACGACATCAATCAATTTCAAAGTATCTCATCAAGTGGAAGAATTTAACTATTAAAGATTCTGCGTGGGAGGATGGAAATTTATACAAAAGCATCCAAAACTACTCAAGTGTTGAGGACAACATTTTTTGAAGGAGAGAGGCATTTTTAGGTCCCTATACTACTAGTGTAGCCCCTTATTGTTTTTAGTGCAACCCCCTTACTGTAATTTTGTGCCCATGTACTCTCCATATTGTTATTATTGTGCGTAATAGAAGCCCACTATTGTTTATTGTGTCCTTACATTATTATTGTTATGTCGGTGCTGATTATATTGTGACACCTCATACTCCTATATATAGAAAGGAGGTATTGTCATTTGTATCATCCAAGAATTGTTCATTTGTGTAATGAAAAGGAGGTTTCCCCCTTAAAGAGGCTTATTTTGAAGTTGTTGTTCTATATCTTCTTCTATTTTGTGAGTTGGTTTCATAACACATTCATATTTGGTTGGCTTCAAGAGAAAACCAAAGTTCCTAAATCCCCTAGCCATCGAGGTCACTTCCACCCCAAAAGGATTGGCAATCCTTTGCTCTACAACCTCATACAACTTGTCAGTGATAAGTTTTGATTTTCCATTGCTCATGATGAGTCCTCATACATCACCAAAGTTTGTAAGGACTTTATGGAAATCCCTCCATTCAGAATTGTTTGCTACCCCAGCAAAGATCACATCATCTACAAACATAAGGTGTGAAATACTTGTGCAACTAGTAACTTGACAGCCTGTAATCAATCCATGTGCCCTAGCACCTCAAATCCATCTGCTCAATCCATGAATGACTAGAATGAATAACAAGGGCGATAATGCACATCCCTTACAAAGTCCCCAAGTGATCCTGAAGAACTCAGTCTATCGTGTTGACATGGGTAGCCAAGTTCACATAGGTCAGACACACCATAATCCAATCAATATGTCTACGAGAAAAAATAATTTTGTATAATATCATTCTAAGAAACTCGTAGACAACTCTATCATATGCCTTTATCATATCAATATGTATGAGGTAAGCCTTCCATCTATGAGATTTGATAGAGTGTACACATTCTTGTGTAATTTACATAACATCTTGAATATGTCTATTTGGTAAGAAACCAAACTATTCCAGGGTGATATGCGCAGACAATATTTGCATTGATTCTAGTGGAAATTACTTTGAAGAACATCTTGTATACTGAATTACATAGTGATATTGGTCTAAAATTTGAAAAGGTGGAAGGTTATCCTTCTTTAAAATGAGAGTAATAAAAGTGGCATTAATTGACGTTGTGATAAGGCCAATTCGGTGAGATTTTTCAACCATTTCCAGTAGGTCCATACCCATGATCTCGATTAAATGGAGAAAAAGTTTGACTAGTCAACCATCTGGTCCAAGGCTTTTGTCTCGCGCTAGAGCTTGTATCAGTCCCTGCAATAAGGGATGGAATTTGACGAGCAATTTTCCCGTTATAGAGAATTTTGCCCATATTTGACGCCTAAAATTTATGGATATTTGTCTTTTAAGACGGTCTTGGAACCATGGGAAATGTATTTTTGATGGGAAATGATTTTCTCACAACGTTATTAAAGCTTAGTTATTTTACTTTGACTTCTGTAATATTGTATGTCTATTTGTATTAATAATACACGTCTGAGATGAGTTGCAACTTGTTGTGTACAATGTTCAAATCAATATAAATCACGTATGAATAGTATTACTGGGGAAAAGTAAAACTAAATGGAACATTAGTAATCGAGTTCATATGGAACCATATTAAAATCTTTGCACGAGTTTGTCTGTCATCTTGAGGGTTGGAATCCATTGTTGCATCACGCGACTATGCTTGGTGATATATTTTATCAAATTATTGAAGACCCTTCATATGAATGATGCCATTTTTGTTTCCGGTGGATCCACAATGGAGATGTCAAGCAATGATCTAAGTCTTCACAGGCCTCTAAGTCTTCCTCTCCCAACTCAAACTTGGTATGCCCACCCTTAACAAAAAAATCGAAATGGAAGACATGAATCCCCTGAGAAACGAAGTGATAACTGTTATCTTACTCTCTCAGATTCTAACCATCTCAGCCTGGGACAGAAAACCCTCTTCAGACCTCTTTTAGTATTCTTTTCTCTCAACGAGACGAGCTCACTCTGGCTGATTATGTTGCCTGGTGGCCTGTAAATCACTAGCTTATTCATTGTTCTGGGATCCTTTTCCATCATTATCGTTAGAGCTACTATATCATTCTCTGAATTCATATCAGATATAATTAAACTATGTGCCTCTTATACCAGCGATATAGATATGCTTAAAATATTTGGGTATTCATTTCTCTTTGATTAGATGGACACTTAATCAATTCATTATTCTATTTCATTTACAAAGGTTTTTATACCCTTTTTTAATGAAATTTTTTTTTTTCTCTTTCAACCGAAAATATTTATTTCAAAGTCAAGATAATGATCAATGTTTTTGAGTTTAGAGAAGGCCTCACTTGTGCCTTAAGGATTAGCCATTTGAGTTTATGAGTTTAGAGAAGGTCGCACTTGTGCTTTAGGGATTAGCCATTTGAGTTATAGGTTTAAGGTTGAGGGGATTATAGAATGCATTTCTGAGATGGTTGTATGAGTTAGTATTATTAACGATTTGTGGTGTGCGGAAACACTTTTCATTCATCGTAGAGTTGTTCATAAGAATAAGCAAATTTAAGCTTTTCATATGTTCTTGATCAAACTCATTATACTCGTTGACGGTAGTTATAGAAGGGGATTAAGGATTTTGTTTTTATCTTTTAAATAAAAAAACAAAAATAAAAATATAATGGGTTGTTATATATTTTGAGAGATAACTAAGATGAAAAGATAGAAACAATTAAGAAATATATTTAAAAGAAGAGAAAGTGTTAACAAAGATAGTTGAAAGGATAGAAGATATTTAAAAACTTTTTCTTTCTACTTATTCTACAATAAGGTACATCTTTTGTATTTTGCATAACTATTAGGAAATACATAATTTCTGGTCTTCTCAAACATACTACAGATCAAGGTTAGAACACATTAAAATGTTATTACTTCTAATATTAATATCATGTTACTCACGGTGAAGATGGATACCCCAAGACTAGCAAAAGGAAGGATGAAGACAAGGGAGGGTGAGGAAAATAATATATTTGATTTAATCCAGTGCTGTGTAACTTCAATAATCCATTATTACAAGTGTAAGAAATTTCAATGTGCACTCAGTAAATAAAATAGGTCATTTCTAAAAAGTTCATGTATAGTTAGGAAGTCAAATAAAATTAGTTCAAAATTCAAAATAATACTCAAAGTAAATGGTTAATTTTAGAACTTCATTTTGGGTATTAAAGGACCTTTTCTTTCTACTTATTTTGTGCTTATTCTATAGTAAGGTAACATTTATTGTATTTTACATAACTATTAGGAACTACATCATTTCAAATCTTCTCAAACTTACTAGGGCTCAAGGTGAGCACACATTAAAATTAATGACTTTCTAATATCATGTTACTCATGGTGAGGATGGAAACCAAGAAGCTAGCGAAAGGAAAGATGGTGACTAGGGAGGGTGAGGAAAATAATATATTTGATTAACTCTAGTAACTTTGTAATTTCAATAATCCATTCTTATAAGTGTAAGGAATTTCAATGTGCACTCAATAAATAAAAGAGGTATTTCTTAAAATGTTTAGATATAGTTAGGAAGTCAAATAAGATTAGCTCATAATTCAAAATAACAGTCTAAAATAAGTTGGTAATTATAGAACTTCATTTTGGATCTTTTTTATAGTATATTAATAATTTGGGAGGACTATTTTTACTTCAAATAAGTATTTTTTTTTTAAATACTTATTTGAAGAATGATTCTCAATGAAAGATGCATGGAAAGTATTTTCTCAAACAAAAGATTGGCACTCTAGGTATCCAAATTTGCTAAAATTATGGCAAGTAATGCTTGTCATACTAGTGAGCACTGTTGCATGTGAATAAGGGTTCTCCAAGCAAGATATGATCAAATATATAAGGAGAACAAGGCTATCAATTAACACACTTGATGCGTTGATGTGTATATCATTAATAGGTCCTAACATAGTAGAGGTGGAATGAGAACGAGTTTATCAGATTTGAAAAGATGCAAAGCAAAGAAGACTTTTTTACATGGAAGAATTATTAAGTCACGTGCTTCAATACTTTGCACAAATTTTATTTATACATATAATTTTTTACTTTTGTTGTCGTCTACTATATTTATATTTTTGATATGGAATTTCAATCTTCTTTGTATAATGATAGAATTTGGAATGCAGACGTTAAGACTTACATCGATGATGGCTATCATAAGAAGAAATTGGAGATATAATTTGAAATATTTTTCATCTGTTATTGTTATAGGTTGATGCCACATGAAAAATCCCATTAAGGTTGAAAAATGCCTGCGTCTTACCAACCTTTTGAAAAATGCAGTAAAAAATGTGATGCATTTAGATTGGATCATTTTGCTACAATGGAAAAACTTCTTTCTCTTTAAGCCTCTCAAGATGCATTTAAATACGAGGAGATTATTTTGTACATATATCCAATTCCCCTCTTTCTTTAGATTTAATGCATAACTTCGATGCAAATTGAGGCATTTCATTGCTTTCATTATTGTTGGAGCAATGGAATTAAGAAGCTTGTAAGTTGTGACATTAGTGTTGACATAACTAGATTTTGGAGTAAACCATCATTTAGAATAGTATGTATATTTATCAATTAATAATTTGTTGCTAAATGAATTTATCTTATTGGATGGATTTGAAAACTAGAGGTTGGTGGTATAATTTTGTGCCTTTTTAAGATTTAATATATTTCCATTTTGTATCGAACCTTATAATAGATAATATCATAAATTATTTCTGAATTTGCATGGAACTTAGTCTTATTGGGAATCTAAAAATTGTTGCTTTTAAATGATGATTTAAAGATATGCAATGGATAACCATCAAATACTTTACCTATGATTGATTATATACTTTCAATAAGAAAAAAAACATGTTTCAAATGTTCAACATTTTTTTTGAAACTTCCACAACTGTAGTTGTAAAACTATTATAATTTAAAAGTATTTATTTTTTAGTTGATATGTCTACAACTTAGATTAAAGTGTATAATCTCTAAATAATACACCAAGGTGAAAATTATTTT